>NW_019168004.1:12604256-12633778 GCF_002303985.1 Durio zibethinus
TAAACTTGTATAAACAGAAACAATTGTTTTATGATAAAAGAAAAACTCATAACAATTTGAAATAGATAAATTTTCTAATTATGACAACTATTTGCACTTATTTAGTAAACAAATTTATATTTTAAATCTTTTACTTATCAATTTTTTGAATATTAATAAATTGGCATTATTTTATTCTAAATAAGCTTTTATAAATAGAAAAAATTATTTTATGAAACAAAAACTGATAACGGTTTTAAATACATAAATTTGAAATAGTTATAATTATTTAAACTTATTCAATAATTAAATTTATTTTTTTTAATCTTTCACTTATTAATTTTTAGAATATTAATTAATTTATTTTATTTTATTCTGAATATGCATGTATAAACAACAACAGTTGTTTTCTTACAAAATAAAAGATCATAATCATTTGAAATAAATAATTGTTTAGATAGCCATACCTATTTAAACTTGAACAAATTTAATTTTTATTAATTTTTAGAAAATATTAATAAATTAGTTTATTTTATTCCGAATAAGCTTGTATAAAGAGAAACAATTGTTTTATGACAAAAGAAAAGGTTATAACGATTTGAAATATGTAATTGTTCAAATAGTCATAACTATTTAAATTTGTTTGGTAAACAAATTTATTTTTTAAATATTTTACTTATTAATTTTGAAATATTAATAAATTAATATTGTTTTATTTCAAAGAAACTTGTTTGAACAAAATGAATTTTTTTATCCCAAAACAAAGGTTCATAACAGTTAAAAAAAGAAAATGTTTGAATAGGCATAACTATTCAATCTTGTTTTGTAAACGGATTTATTTTTAAATTTTTTCTTGTTAATTTTTGAAGTATTAACAAATTAACTTATTTTTATTCAGAATAAGCTTGCATAAACAAAATCAATTATTTTACGATAAAACCAAAGGTTATAACAATTTGAAATAAATAATTGTTTTAATATTCATAACTATTTAAACTGGTTCAGTAAACGGATTTATTTATTAAATCTCTTACATATTAATTTTTAAAATATTAATAAATTAATATTATTTTATTCTGAAAGAATTTGTATGAAAAGAAACAATTATTTTATGACAAAACGAAAAGTCATAACAATTTAAAATAGTTAATTGTTCAAATAGTCACAAATATTTGAACTTATTCGATAAACAAATTTATTTTTAGTTGTACTACTTATTAATTTTTAAAATATTAATAAATTATATTATTTTATTGCAAATAAGTTTCTTTGAACAAAAACAATTATTTTACAACAAAACAATAGGTGATCATGGTTTGAAAAAAATAATTTTCAAATAGTAATATCTATTTCAATTTGTTTAGTAAATATATTTATTTTTTAAATCTTTTACTTATACTAATTTTTGGTATATTAGTAAATTAATTTTACTTTATTCCGAATAAGCTTTTATAAACAGAAACAATTATTTTATGATAAAATAAAAGGGCATAACGATTTGAAATAGATAATTATTCAAATAGTCAAAACTATTTAAAGTTGTTCGATAAATAGATTTATTTTTTAAATCTTTTGCTTATTAATTTTTTGAATATTAAAAATTAGTATTATTTTATTTTAAATAAACTTACATGAACAGAAAAAATTATTTTATTAAAAAAAGCAGATCATAATGATTTGAAATAAATAATTGTTCAAGTATATATAACTATTTGAACATATTCGGTAAACAGATTTATTTTTTAAATCTTTTACTTATTATTTTTTAGAATATTAATAAATTCTAATTATTTAATCTTAAATAAATTTGTATGAACAAAAACAATTATTTTATTATAAAAGGAAAGGTCATAATGACTTGAAATAGATAATTATTTAAATTATCATAACTGTTTGAACTTGTTCAATAAACAGATTTATATTTTAAATCTTTTACTTTTTAATTTTCGTAATATTAATAAATTAGTATTATTTTATTCTGAATAAGTTGTATGAATAATAGAAATTATTTTATAGTAAAACAAAAGGTCATAACAATTTGAATTAGATAATTGTTCTACTAGTGATAACTATTTAAACTTGTTTGTTGATCAAATTTATTTTTTAAATCTCTTACTTATTAATTTATAGAATACTAATAAATCAATGTTATTTTATTCTGAATAGGCTTGAATGAACAAAAATTATTGTTTTATGACTAAACAAAAGGTTATAACAATTTAAAATAGATAATTATTCAAATAGTTATAACTATTTGAACTTATTCGATAAATAGATTTATTTTTAAATCTCTTACTTATCAATTTTTGGAATATTAATAAATTAAGATTATTTCAATCCGAATAATATTGTATGAACAGAAACATTTATTTTATGACAAAATAAAAGTTTGAAACGATTTGATATAAATAATTGTTTAAACAGCAATAACTATTTGAACTTGTTTGATAAACATATTTATTTTTTAAGTCTTTTACTTATTAATTTTTATAATATTAATAAATTAGTTTTATTTTATTTGGATAAAAGTTGTATGAATAGAAACAATTATTTTATGATAAAACAAAAGGTTATAATAGTTAAACTAGATAATTACTCAAATAGTTATAATTATTTTAATTGATTTGGTAAACAAATTTAGTTTTTAAATTTGTTAGATATTAATTTTTTTAAACAGATTTCAAATGAGCTTTTAGAAATAGAAACAATGTTTCATAGCAAATAAAAAATTATAACGATTTGAAGTAGATAATTGTTCAAATATTCATAATTATTTGAAATGTTTTGGTAAACAGATTTATTTTTAAAATTTTTTGCATATTAATTTTTAAAATATTAATAAATTAGTATTATTTTATTTCGAATAAGCTTATATGAATGGATGCAATTATTTTATGATAATAAAAAAAGGTCATAATGTTTAGAAAAAGATAATTATTCAAGTAGTTACAACTATTTGAACTTGTTCGATAAACAAATTTATGTATTAAATCCCTAACATATTAATTTTTGAAATATTAATAAATTAGTATTACTATATTCTTAATAAACTTGTATGAATAAAGACAATTATTTTATGACAAAATGAAAGGTCATAACAATTTGAAATAGATAAGTGTTTAAATAATCATAACTATTTGAATTGGTTTTGTAAACAAAGTAATTTTTAAATCTCTTGCTTATTAATTTCAAAATATTAATAATTTAGTATTATTTTTTTTTTGAGTAAGCTTGTATAAATAAGAACAATTGTTTTATTATAAAACAAAATGTTATAACGATTTGAAATAGATAACTATTCAAATATTTATAACTATTTAAATTGGTTTAATAAACAAATTTATTTTTTAAATCTCTTACTTTTTAATTTTTTGAATATTAATAAATTAGTATTATTTTATTTTGAAGAAGCTTGCTTGAACATAAACAATTATTTTACAACAAAATAAAAGATCATAAATATTTAAAATAGATAATTGTTCAAACAATCATAACTATTTAAATTTGTTCAATAAATAAATTTATATTTTAAATTTTTTACTGATTAATTTTTGAAATATTGATAAATTAGCATTATTTTATTCTAAATAAGCAAAATATTGATAAATTAATATTATTTTATTCTAAATAAGCTTTTATAAATAGAAACAATTATTTTATGCAAAAACAAAATGTCATAACGATTTGAAATACATAATTTTGAAATTGCCATAACTACTTAAAGTTGTTCGGTAAAAAAATTTAGTTTTTTAATCTTTCATTAATTTTTAGAATATTAATAAATTAATCTTATTTTACTTCGAATATGTTTGTATAAATAAAAATAATTTTTTTTATTACAAAACAAATGGTAATAACGATTTGAAAAGGATAGTTGTTCAAATAGTCATAACTATTTAGCTTGTTCGACAAATGAATTTATTTTATAAAATTTTTATTTATTTATTTTTAAAATTTTAATAAATTAGTGTTATTTTATTTCGTATAAGTTTGTATGAGTGGAAACAATTGTTTTATGATAAAATAAAAGGTTATAATATTTTGAAATATATAATTATTCAAATAGTCATAACTATTTTGAACTTATTTAGTAAACAAATTATTTTGTAAATCTTTTACTTATTAATTTTTGAAATAATAATAAGGTAATACTATTTTATTCCAAATTAGCTTGTTTAAACAGAATTAATTGTTTTATCTCAAAACAAAATTTCATAATGGTTTGAAAAAGAAAATTTTCAAACAAGCATAACTATACGAACTTGTTTTGTAAGTAGATTTATTTTTAAAATTTTTTGCCTATTAATTTTTGAAATATTAACAAATTAATCTTATTTTATTTCGAATAAACTTTTATAAATAGAAATAATTATTTTATGATAAGACAAAAGGTCATAACAATTTGAAATAAATAATTATTTAAATATTTATAACTATTTGAACTAGTCGGTAAGCAAATTTATTTTTTAAGTCCATTACATATTAATTTTTGAAATATTAATAAATTAATATTATTTTATTTTGAATAAGCTTTTAAGAAAAGAAACAATTATTTTATGATAAAATAAAAAGCCTTAATGATTTAAAGTAGACAATTATTCAAATAGTCATAAATATTTGTATATGTTTGGTAAACAGATTTATTTTTAGCTATATTACTTATTAATTTTTAAAATATTAATAAATTATTATTATTTTATTTCAAATAAGTTTATTTGAATGAAAACAATTATTTTATGGTAAAATAGTAGATCATAATAGTTTGAAAAATATAATTTTCAAATAGTCATAACTGTTTCAACTTGTTTGGTAAACATATTTATTTTTTAAAATTTTTATTTATTAATTTTTGGTATATTAGTAAATTAATCTTATTTTATTTCGAATAAATTTTTATAAATAGAAATAATTGTTTTATAACGAAACAAAATGTCATAATGATTTGAAATAGATAATTGCTCAAATGGTCATAACTATTTGATGTTGTTCAATAAATAGATTCATTTTTTAAATCTTTTACTTATTAATTTTCTAATATATAAAATTAGTATTATTTTATTTGAAATAAACTTGTATGAATAGAAATAATTGTTTTGTTACAAAAAATAGATCATAATGATTTAAAATAAATAATTATTTAAATAGTTATAATTATTTGAACATGTTCGACAAACAGATTTATTTTTTAAATTTTTACTTATTAATTTTTAGAATATTAATAAATTATAATTATTTTATTTTGAATAAACTTGTATGAATATAAACAATTGTTTTATTACAAGAGTAAAGGGCATAATGAATTGAAATAGATAATTGTTCAAACTATCATAACTGTTCAAACTTGTTGGTTAAACAAATTTTTATTTTAAATCTTTTACTTGTTAATTTTCATAAAATTAATAAATTAGTATTATTTTATTATTAATAAGCTTGTGTGAACAATAATAATTATTTTGTGATAAAACAAAAGGTCATAATGATTTAAAATAGATAATTGTTCTACTAGTTATAATTATTTGAACTTATTTGATAAAAAAATTTATTTTCTAAATCTCTTATTAAGCTTCGAAATACTAATAAATAAATATCTTTTTATATTGAATAGCCTTGTATGAACAAAAATTATTGTTTTATGATTAAACAAAAGGTAATAACGATCTAAAATAAATAATTGTTCAAATAACTATAACTATTTGAACTTGTTCAGTAAATAGATTTATTTCTTAAGTCTTTTATTAATTTTTAAAATTTTTATAAATTAGTGTTATTTAATTTTAAATAATCTTATATGAATAGAGACATTTGTTTATAACAAAACAAAAGTTAATAACAATTTAATATAGATAATTGTTTAAATAGTCATAACTATTTGAACTGATTTAGTAAACAAATTTATTTTTTAATCTCTTATTATTTTTTAAAATATTAATAAATTAATATTATTTTATTTTAAATATACTTGTGTGTTGAAAAATAATTGTTTTATAACAAAACAAAAGGTAATAATGATTTGAAATAGGTATTTGTTCAAATGGCCATAATTATTTGTATAATTCGATAAACTGATTTATTTTTTAAATCTCTTACTTATTAGCTTTTGAAATATTAATAAAGTAGTATTGTTTTATTTTGGATAAGCCTTTATGAACAAAAACAATTGTTTTATAACAAAACAAAGGTCATAATGATTTTAAATAGATAATTATTCAACTAGTTATAACTATTTGAACGTGTTCAGTAAATATATTTATTTTTTCAAATCTTTTGCTTATTAATTTTTTGAACGTTAATAAATTAGTATTATTTTATTCTAAACATGCTTGTATGAATTGAAACAATTATTCTATGACTAAACAAAAGGTCAAAATGATTTGAAATAATTAATTATTTTAATAGTCTTAACTATTTGAACTGGTTTGACAAACACATTTATTTCTTAAATCTCTTTTTAATTTTTAGAATATTATTAAATTAGTATTTTTTTATCCGAATAAGTTTTTATGATCAGAAACAATTGTTTTATGAGAAAACAAAAACCATAACTATTTGATATTAATATTTGTTCAAATAATCATAATTATTTGAACGGGTTTGGAAAACAACATTAATTTTAAATTTTTTGCTTATTAATTTTGAAATGTTAATAAAGTAGTATTATTTTATTTCAGACAAGTTTTTTATGAACTGAAACAATTGTGTTATGATAAAATAAAAGGTCATAACAACTTTAAGTATTTAATTATTCAAATATCAAATCTATTTAAACTTTTTTAGTAAACAGATTTATTTTTTTAAATATCTTGCTCATTAATTTTTAAATGTTAATAAACTATTATTATTATATTCTAATTAAGCTTGTATGAACTAAAATAATTATTTTATGACTAAACAAAAGGTTAGAATGATTTGAAAAAGATAATTATTCTAATAGTCTTAACTATTTGAAGTGATTCAGCAAACACATTTATTTTTTAAATTTTTTACTTATTAATTTTTGAAATATTATTAAATTAGTATTTTTTTAATCCAAATAAGCTTGTATGAAAAGAAACAATTTTTTTATGATAAAATAAAGATCATAACGATTTGAGATAGATAATTATCCAAATTGTCATAACTATTTAAATAATTTTCGTAAATAGTAATTTTCAAAATATTAATAGATTAGTATTATTTTATTTTGAATAATTTTGCATGAATCAAAAAATTATTTTATGACAAAATAAAAAGTCATAACAATTTGCAATAGATAATTGAGCAAATAGACATTACTATTTAAACTTGTTTGGTAAACAGACTTATTTTTTAAATTTTCTAGCCATTAATTTTTAGAATATTAATAAATTTTTATTATTTTATTTTGAATAAACTTGTATGAATAGACTCAATTGTTTTATAACAAAAAAAAAGGTCATAACTTTTTGAATTAAATAATTGTTCAAATAGCCATAACAATTCGAACTTGCTTAGTAAACAAATTTATTTTTAAATCTTTTACTTATTAGTTTTTTGAATATGAATAAACTAGTATTCTCTTATTTCAAATATACTTGTATGAACAGAAACAATTGGTTTATGACAAAACAAAGGGTCATAACTATTTATAGATTTATTTTTTAAAATTTTTACTTATTAATTTTTGGAATATTAATAAATTTATATCACTTTTTTTGGAATAAGCTTGTATGGATAGAAACAATTGTTTTATGAAAAAACAAAAGATCATAATGATTTGAAATAGATAATTGTTCAAATAGTCATAACTATTTGAACTTGTTCAGTAAATAGGTTCAATTTTTTAATCTCTTACTCATTAATTTTTAGAATATTAATAAATTAGTATTTTTTTTATTTCGAATAAGCCTATATGAACTAATATAGTTATTTTATAATGAAACAAAAGGTCATAACGATTTTAAATAGATAATTACTCAAATAGTGATGACTATTTGAACTTGTTGGTAAACATATATATTTTAAATCTTTTACTTATTAATTGTTAAAATATTATTAAATTAATATTATTTTAATCTGAATAAGCTTTTATGGACAAAAACAATTGTTTTATGGCAAAACAAAAATCCATAATGATTTGAAATAAATAATTGTTCAAATAGTCATAACTATTTAAACTTATTTGGTAAACCAATTTATTTTTGTAAATCTTTTACTTATTAATTGTCCGAATTTTAGTAAATTTGTATTATTTTAATTGATATAAGCTTGTATGAATGGAAAAAATTATTTTATGACAAAACAAAATGTTATAGCGATTTGAAATAGGAAATTGTTCAAATGGTCATAATTATTTGAACTTGTTTGATAAACAAATTCAGTTTTTAAATCTCTTATTAATTTTTAAAATTTTAATAAATTAGAATTATGTTATTATGAATAAGGTGGTACAAATAGAAGTAATTGTTTTGTGAAAAATAAAAGGTCATAACAATTTGAAATAGATAATTGTTTAAACAGTCATAACTATTTGCATTAATCAGGCCAACATATTCATTTTTTAAATATGTTATTTATTAATTTTTAGAATATTAATAAATTAACATTACTTTATTCTGAATATGACTGTTTGAATAGAAACAATTATTTTATGATAAAATAAATGGTCATAACGATTTGAAATAAATATTCAAATAGTTATAAGTAATTGAATTGGTTTAGTAAACATATTTATTTTTGAAATCTCTTGCTTATTTATTTAAATATCTTGCTTATTAATTTTCTAAATGCTAATAAATTAGTGTTGTTTTTATTTGAATAAGCATGTATGAACGGAAACAATTACTTTATAACTAAACAAAAAGTCAAAATAATTTAAAATAGATAATTATTCTAATAGTCTTAAATATTTAAATTGATTCAACAAACACATTTATTTTTTAAATCCTTATTTATTAATTTTTAGAATATTATTAGTTTAGCAATGTTTTACTCCGAATAAGCTTGTATGAATAAAAACAAATATTTTAAAACAAAACAAAATTATAACGATTTGAGATAGATAATTGTTTAAATAGTTTTGATTATTTGAACTGGTTCAATAAAGAGATTAAGTTTGTAAATCTCTTATTAGTTTTTGCAATAGTAATAAATTAGAACTATTTTATTCTGAATAATTTTGTATTAATATAAACAATTATTTTACGATAAAACAAAATGTAATCACGATTTGAAATAGTTAGTTCTTCAAATGGACATGACTATTTAAACTCATTTGGTAAATCAAATTTTTTTTTTAATTTCTAACTTATTAATTTTTAATATATTAATAAATTAGTATTATTTTATTTTGAATAAACTTGTATAAATAAAAATAATTGTTTTATAACAAAATAAAAGATTATAATGATTTGAAATAAATTATTGTTCAAATAGACATAACTATTTGAATTTGCTGGATGAACATAATTATGTTTTAAATCTTTTATTTATTAATTTTTTGAATATTAATAAATTAGTATTATTTTATTCTGAATAAGCTTGTATCAACAGAAACAATTGGTTTATGACAAAACAAATGGTCATAACGAGTTGAAATTAATAATTGTTCAAATAGTTATAACTATTTGAACGTGTTCAAAAAAATATTTATTTTTAAAATTTTTACTTATTAATTTTTGAAATATTAGTAAATTTATATTATTTTATCCAAAATAAGCTTGCATGAACAAAACCAATTATTTATGACAAAACAAATGGTTATAATGTTTCGAAATAGATAATTATTTGGATAGTTATAACCATTTGAACTTGTTTTAAATAGATTCATTTTTTAATTCTCTTACTCTTTAATTTTCATCATATTAATAAATTAGTATTATTTTATTTGAAATAAGTTTATGTGAATTGAAACAATTGTTTTATTACAAAACAAAAAGTCACAATAATTTGAAATAGATAATTATTTAAATAGTCATGACTATTTGGATTTATTCATTAAACATATTTCTTTTTTAAATCTTTTGCTTATTTATTATTGAAATATTAATAAATTAATATTATTTTAATATGAATAAGCTTATATGAACAGAAACAATTGTTTTATGACAAAACAATAAGTCATAACAATTTGAAATGAATAATTGCTCAAAAAGTCATAACGATTTGAACTTGTGTAGTAAAAATATTTATTTTTAAAATTTTTTTACTTGTTAATTGTCTCAATATTAATAATTTTGTATTATTTTATTCGAAATAAGCTTGTATGAATAGAAAAAAAAATCATTCTATGACAAAATGAAAGGTTATAGCGATTTCAGGTAGATAATTTTTCAAATAGTCTTAATTATTTAAACTTGTTTGGTAAATATATTTATTTTTTAAATCTCTTAATTATTAATTTTTGGAAACTTAATAGCTTTGTGTTATTTTATTTTGAATAAGCTTATATGAAGTAAAATAAATTTTTTATGACAAAGCAAAAGATCATAACAATTTGAAATAGGAAGTTATTCAAATAGTCATAACTATTTGATCTAGTTTGGTATAAAGGTGATAATGGTTTGGTTCGGATAAGATTTTATTCAATTTTTTTGTGTATTGCATAATATTATAAAAATTTAAAATCTGATCTGAATTCGAACCAAATTGAATCAAATCGAACTTTACTGATTAGGGTCAATTCGGTTTACCAAATTTTTTATTTTTAATTTTTTTGAATTTTTATATTATTTTAATATAAAATTTTTATATATTTAAGTAGATTTTGATATAAAATTATTATTTTTATTTTATAAAATTTAAAAAATATATAAACACTAAGAAAAATATATAATTCAGTTTGGTTCATTTTTTTCAATTTTTCACCTCTCGATCCAAAATTCAATTCAAACCTTATATATACATTTAATATATGAACTTGATCCAACCAAATCGAACTCTTCAATTTTGAATCGGTTTTCGAATTTCTTAAATTTTTTTCTCACCCCTAGTTCTTTAAACATATTTTTAAAAAACTTTTTTACTTATTAATGGTCAAAATATTAATAAATTAGTATTATTTTAAACCAAATATGTTTGTATGAATAGAAACTATTATTTTATAACAAAACAAAAAATCATAATGATTTAAAATAAATAATTGTGCAAATAGTTATAAAGATTTAAACTTGTTTGATAAATAGATTTATTAGTATATTAGTATTATTTTATTCTGAAACAAACTTATATGGACAAAAAATTTATTTTATGACAAAATAAAATGTCTTAATGATTTGAAATAAATAATTGTTGAAATGATTATAATTATTTGAGCTGATTCGGTAAATAAATTTACTTTTTAAATCTCTTAGTTATTAATTTTTAGAATATTAATAAAGTAATATTATTTTATTTTGAATAAGCTTGTATGAACTGAAACAATTGTTTGATGACAAAATAAAAATTCACAATAATTTTAAATAGATAATTGTTCAAATAGTTGTAACTATATGAATATGTTCGATAAATAATTTTTTTTTTAAACTTTTGCTTATTAATTTTTGAAATATTTAGAAATTAGTATTATTTTATTTTGGATTAAATTTTATAAACTCAAACAATTCTTTTATGTCAAAATAAAAGATTATACCAATTTGAAAGAAATAATTGTTCAAATAATCATAACTATTTGAACTTGTTCGGCAAAGTGATTTATTTTTTAAAATCTTTTGCTTATTAATTTTTTGAATGATAATAAATTTGGATTATTTTATTCCGAATAGGTTTGTAAGTTATGAAACAAATATTTTTGACTAAACAAAAGGTTAGAACGATTTAAAATAGATAATTATTCTAAGAGTTTTAAATATCTGAACTGATTTGATAAACACATTTATTTTTTCAATCTCTTATACATTAATTTTTGGAATATCATTAAATTAGTATTATTTTTAACCAAATAAATGTTTATGATAAAAAACAATTGTTTTATGACAAAATAAAGATCTTAACGATTTGAGATTGATAATTGTTCAAATAATCATAACTATTTGAACTGGTTCAAGAAACAAAGTTATTTCTTAAATCTCTTATTAATTTTTAAAATATTAATAAATTAGTATTTTTTTATTTTAAATAAACTTGTATGATAAAAAATAATTATTTTATGATAAAACAAAAGGATATAAAGATTTGAAATAAATACTTATTCAAATGGCTATAATTATTTTCTTACTTATTAATTTAGGAAATATCATTACATTAGTGTTATTTTATTTTGTCTAAGCTGGTATTAACTAAAACAATTATTTTATGACAAATCAAGAGGTTATAACAATTTTAAATAGATCATTTTTCAAATATTAATAACTATTTGAACTTTTATGGTAAATAAATGTATTGTTTTTTCTTATTAAAATTTTTTGAATGCTAATAAATTAGTATTAATTTATTCTGACTAAACTTGTATGAATTGAAATAATTGTTTTGTAACTAAACAAAATGTCAGAACGATTTAAAACAGATAATTGTTTTAATAGTTTTAACCTTTTCAACTGATTCGATAAACACATTTTTTAAAATCTCTTATTTTTTAATTTTTGAAATATTATTAAATTAGTATTATTTTAATTCGAATAAGCTTGTACAAATAAAATAATTATTTTAAAACAAAAAAAAAGTCCTAATGATTTGAAATAGGTAATCGTTCATATAGTCTTAATTATTTGAATTGGTTTGGTAATTAGATTTATTTCTTAATTTTCTTGGTTATTAAGTTTGATATTATTAAATTAGTATTATTTTATTCTAAATAAAATAGTATGAACATAACAAATTGTTTGATGAAAAATAAAAGGTTATAATGATTTGAAATAAATAATTATTCAAAAAGTCAAAATTATTTGAAATGGTTTGGTAAAAAGATTTACTTTTTAAATTTTTTACTGATTATTTTTTTTTAAATTAATAAATTAGTATTATTTTATTTTGAACAAAACTATTATTAACAAAAAGAATTGTTTTATGATCAAAACAAAAAGTAATAATGATTTGAAATGGATAATTGTTTAAATAGTTATAATTATTTGAATTGATTTGGTAAATAGAATTATTTTCTAAATCTCTTATAAAATTTTGAAATATTAATAAATTAGTTTTATTCCATTCCAATTCCATTCCAAATAAGATTGTATAAGCTGAATAATTCTTTTATGGTAAAATAAAAAATCATTACAATTCGAAATAAATAATAGTTCATATAGTCTTAACTGTTTGAACTGATTCGACAAACAGATTTATTTTTTAAATATCTTAGTTATTAATTTTTAAAATATTACGAAATTAGTATATTTTATTCTGAATAAGCTTTTATAAACAGAAATAATTGTTTTATGATAGAACAAAAAATTATAATAATTTAAAATAGATAATTATTCAAATAGTTATAACTATTTGAACTGGTTTAGTAAATAAATTTATTTTTAAATATCTTATTAATTCTTAAAATATTGATAAATTAGTATTATTTTATTTGAAATAAGCTTGTATGCTAAAAGATAATTGTTTTATGACAAAACAAAAGGTAATAACGATTTGAGATAAATAATTATTCAAATGATTATAATTATATGAATTGATTTAGTAAACTGATTTATTTTTTAAATCTCTTATTAATTTTTGAAATGTTAATAAAATAATATTATTTTATTTTGGATAAGCTTTTATGAATGAAAACAATTGTTTTGTGGCAATACAAAAGGTCATAATGATTTTAAATATATAATAGATCAAATAGTCATAACTATTTGAACTTGTTATGTAAACTGATTTAGTTTTTGAAATCTCTTATTTATTAATTTATCGGATATTGATAAATTAATATTATTTTATTTCAAATATGCTTGCATGAACTGAAATAATTATTATATAACTAAACAAAAGGTCAAAACAATTTGAAATAGATAATTTTTTTAATAATCTTAACTATTTAAACTGGTTTGACAAACATTTATTTTTAAATCTCTTATTAAATTTTAAAATATTATTAAATTAGTATTATTTTTATCTTAATAAGCTTATATGATCAGAAACAATTTTTTTAAAACAAAACAAAGATCATAACAATTTGATATTGATATTTATTCAAATAGTCATAATTATTTGAACTGATTCTGAAAATTGCTTTCGTTTTTAAATCTCTTAATTATTAGTTTTTGAAATATTACTAAAGTAGTATTATTTTATTTCGATTAAGTTTTTATGAACTAAAACAATTGTTTTATGACAAAACAAAATGTTATAATGACTTTAAATAGATAATTGTTCAAATAGTCAAATGCATTTTAAATTGTTCGGTAAACAAATTTATTTTTTTAAATCTCTTGATCATTAATTTAATAAGTTTGTCTAAATTGAAATAATTATTTTATAACTAAACAAAAGGTCAGAACAATTTGAAATAGATAATTGTTCTAATAGTCTTAATTATTTGAATTGACTTGGCAAATACATTTATTTTTTTAAAATATCTTACTTATTAATTTTTTGAATATTATTAAATTAGTATTATTGTAATTCAAATAAGCTTGTATGAAAAGAAACAATTGTTTTACCACAAAATAAAGATCATAAGGATTTGACAAAGATAATTGTTCAAATAGTCAGAACTATTTGATCTAATTCGTTAAACATATTTAGATTTTAAATCTCTTATTAATTTTCAAAATATTAATAAGTCAATATTATTTTATTTTGAATAATTTTGCATGAACAATAACAATTGTTTTATGACAAAACAAAAGGTTATAACAATTTGAAATAGATAATTGTTCAAATAGACATGATTATTTGAACTTGTTTGGTAAACAGATTTAATTTTTAAATCTCATATTGATTAATGTTTAGAATATTAATAAATTAGTGTTATTTTATTCTGAATAAACTTGTATGAATAGAAACAATTATTTTATGATAAAACAAAAGATCATAACTATTTGAAATATATAATTATTCAACTAGTCATAACTATTCAAACTTGTTCGGTAAACATAATTATTTTTTAAATCTTTTACTTATTAATTTTTGAAATATTAATAAATTAGTATTATTTTATTTCGAATAAGCTTGTATGAATAGCAATAATTGGTTTATGACAAAACGAAAAGGTCATAACTATTTGAAATAGATAATTCTTTAAATAGTCATAACTATTTTAATGTGTTCAGAAAACATACTTATTTTTAAAACTTTTACTTATTAATTTTTGGAATATTAATAAATTTATCTTATTTTATTATGAATAAGCTTGTGTGAACATAAACAATTGTTTTATGATGAAACAAAAGATCATAACAATTTGAAATAGATAATTGTTCAAATAGTCATAGTTATTTGAACTTATTCAGTAAACATATTCATTTTTTAAAATTTTTACTCATTAATTTTTGAAATATTAATAGATTAGTATTATTTTATTTCGAATAATCCTATATAAGCTAATAAAAATTTTTCATGAAAAAATAGAAAGTCATATCAATTTGAAATAAATAATTATTCAAATAGTTATAACTATTTGAACTTGTTCAGTAAGTATATTTATTTTAAAAATCTTTTACTTATTAAGTTGAAATATTAATAAATTAATATTATTTTAATCCGAATAAACTTGTATAAACAAAAGCAATTGTTTTATGATAAAGCAAAGAGTCATAACAATTTGAAATAAATAATTATTCAAATAGTTAGAACGATTTGAACTTGTTCTATGAACATAATTATTTTTTAAAACTTTTACTTATTAAGTGTCAAAATATTAATAAATTTATATTATTTTAATTGAAATAAGCTTGTATGAAGAGAAAAAATTATTTTATGATGAAATAAAAGATTATAGCAATTTAAAATAGGTAATTGTTCAAATAGTCATAACTATTATAAGTTGTTTGATAAATAAATTCTGTTTTTAAATTTCTTACTTATTAATTTTTAAAATATTAATAAATTAGAATTATGTGATTTTGAATAAGCTTGTATGAGCTTGAAACAATTGTTTTGCGACAAAAAAAAGTCATAACGATTTGAAATAGATAATTATTTAAATAGTCATAACTATTTAAACTTGTTCAGTAAACATATTCATTTTTTAAATCTCTTACTCATTAATTCTCAGAATATTAGTAAATTAGTATTAGTTTATTTCGAATAAGCTTATATGAGCTAATAAAATTGTTTTATAGCAAAACAAAATGTCATAATGATTTGAAATAGATAATTATTCAAATATTTATAACTATTTGAACTTGTTCGGTAATCATATTTATTTTAAAAATCTTTTACTTATTAATTGTCAAAATATTAATAAATTAATATTATTTTAATATGAATAAGCTTGTATGTAGAAAAACAATTGTTTTATGATAAAACAAAAATACATAATGATTTGAAATAAATAATTATTCAAATAGTCTTAACTATTTGAACATAATCAGTAAATAGATTTTTTTAAATATTTTACTTTTTAAGTGTCTGAATATTAACAAATATGTATTATTTTAATTGAAATAAGCTTGTATGAAGAGAAAAAATTATTTTATGAGGAAACAAAAGGTTATAGTGATTTGAAATAGGTAATTGTTTAAATAGTTATAATTATTAGAACTTGTTTGATAAATAGATTCAATTTTTAAATCTCTTACTTAGTAATTTTAGAATATTAATAAATAAGAATTATGTTATTCCGAATAAGCTTATACAAACAAAACAATTGTTTTGTGACAAAAAGAAAAGCCATAGCGATTTAAAATAGATAATTTTTTTAAAGAATCATACCTATTTGCATTGTTTAGCCAATGGATTTATTTTTTAAATCTGTTACTTATTAATTTTTAGAATATTAATAAATTAATATTATTTGATTCCAAATAAGATTGTATCAATAGAAACAATTATTTTATGACAAAATAAATGGTCATAACTATTTGAAATAAATAATTATTCAAATTTTTATAACTAATTGAATTGGTTTGATAAATAGATTTATTTTGTAAATTTCTTATTAATTTTCAAAATATTAATAAGTTAATATTATTTTATTTCAAATAAACTTATATGAACATAAACATTTGTTTTATGACAAACAAAAGGTCATAACAATTTAAAATAAATAATTATTTATATAGCCTTAATTGTTTGAACTGGTTCAGCAAATTATTTTATTTTTTTAAATCTTTTAGTTATTAATTTTTATAATATTATTAGATTAGTATTATTTTATTTCGAATAAGTTTGTATGAATATAAATAATTATTTTATGATAAAATAAAATGCTATAACGATTTAAATATATAATTGTTCGAATAGTCGTAATTATTTGAACTTATTTGGTAAACAAATTTATTTTTTAAATCTCATACTCATTACTTTTTGAAATATTAATAAATTAGTATTATTTTATTCTGAATAGGCTTGTATGATTAAAACAATTATTTTATGATAAAACAAAAGTTGATAACGATTTAAAATATATAATTATTCGAATGGCTATAATTATTTGAATTGATTTGATAAACTGATCTTTAAAATCTATAACTTTTCAATTTTTGAAATATTAATAAAGTAATATTATTTTATTTTGGATAAGCTTTTATGAATTGAAATAATTATTTTATGATAAAACAAAAGGTCATAACGATTTTAAATTGATAATTGCTCAAACAATCATAACTATTTAAACTTGCTTGGTAAGCAAAATTTATTTTTTTTAATTTCTTGTTTATTAATTTTTTGAATGTTAATAAAATAATATTATTTTATTTCGAATAAGCATGTATAAACTAAATCAATTATTTTATGATAAACAAAAAGTCATTACAATTTGAAATAGATAATTGTTCTAATAGTCTTAACTATTTGAACTGGTTTGACAAACACATTTATTTTTTAAATTTCTTACTTATTAAATTTATATGAACAGAAACAATTCATTTATGACAAAATGAAGATCATAACAATTTGTGGTAGGTAATTGTTCGAATAGTCCTAACTATTTGAACTGGTTCAGTAAATAGATTTAATTTTTAAATCTTTTATTACTTTTTGAAATATTAATAAATTAGTATTATTTTTATTTTGAATAATTTTGTATGAATAAAAATAATTCTTTTATGACAAAACAAAATGTCATAATGATTTTAAATAGATAATAGTTCAAATGACCATAACTATTTGAACTTGTTCAATAAACAACTTTATTTTTTAAATCTCAAATTCAATAATTTTATAATATTAATAAATTAATATTATTTTATTTCAAATAAACTTATATACATAGAAATAATTGTTTTATGACAACAAAAGATCATAACGATTTGAAATAAATAATTATTCAAATAGTCATAACTATTTGAACTCGTTCAGTAAATAGATTTATTTTTTAAATATTTTACTTATTAATTTTTGGAATAAATAAATTAGTTTTATTTTATTCCGAATAAGGTTGTATGAATAGAAACGATTGATTTATGACAAAATAAAAAGGTCGTAACGATTTGAAATAGATAATTGTTTACATAATTGTAACTATTTGAATGTAATAAGAAAATAGATTTATTTTTAAAATTTTTACTTATTAATTTTTAAAATATTAATAAATTAATATTATTTTATTCGAAATAAGTTTGCATGAGTAGAACCAATTATTTTATGACAAAACAAAAGGTCATAATGTTTTAAAATAAATAATTAATTAGATAGTTATAACTATTTGAACTTATTTGGTAAACAAATTCTTTTTTTAATTCTCTTACTAATTAATTCTTAGAAAGTTAATAAATTAGTATTATTTTACTTCAAATAAGCTTATATGAATTGAAACGATTATTTTATTACAAAAGAAAAGATTATAATAGCTTGAAATAGTTATAATTATTTGAACTGGTTTGGTACATAGAATTATTTTCTAAATCTCTTATAAATTTTTGAAAGTTTAATAGATTAGTTTTATTCTATACCGAATAAGCTTGTATGAGTTGAAATAATTGTTTTATAACAAAATAAAAAATCAAAACATTTGAAATAAATAATTATTCATATAGTTGAACTGTTTGAATTATTTTGGCAAATAGATTTATTTATTTAATCTCTTAGTTATTCATTTTCAAAATTTTACTAAATTAATATTATTTTTTTTGAATAAACTTGTATGAACAAAAATAATTATTTTATGATATAACAAAAAGTTATAACAATTTGATATAGATAATTGTTCAAATAGTCATAACTATTTGAATTGATTTGATAAATAGATTTATTTTTTAAATCTCTTATTAATTCTTGAAATATTAATAAATTAGCATTATTTTATTTCGAATAAAGTTGTATGTTGAAAAACAATTGTTTAATAACAAAATAAAATGTAATAATCATTTGAAATAGATCGTTGTTCAAATGCTATAATTATTTGAACTGATTTAGTAAATTAATTTATTTTTTAAATCTCTTACTTATTAATTTTTAAAATATTAATAAAGTAGTATTATTTTATTTCTCATTCTTTTATGAAATAAAAGAAATTTTTTATGATAAAACAAAAGATCATAATGATTTTAAATAGATAATTGTTCAAATATTCATACTATTTGACCCTGTTTAGTAAATAGATTTATTTTTCAAATCTCTTACTTATTAATTTTTCAAATGTTAATAAATTAATATTATTTTATTCTAAATAAGCTTGTATGAATTGAAATAATTATTGTATGACTAAACAAAAAGTCATAATGATTTCAAATAGATAATTATTCTAATAGCTTTAACTATTTGAATTGATTTATCAAACACATTTATTTTTTAAATTTGTTATTAATTTTTGAAATATTATTAAATTAGTATTATCTTTATCCAAATAAGCTTGTATGATTAGAAACAATTGTTTATGAGAAAAGAAAGATCATAATGATTTGATATTGATATTTGTTCAAATAGGTATAACTATTTGAATTGGTTTAAAAAACAACAAAGTTTTTAAATCTCTTATTAAGTTTTGAAATATCAATGAAATAGTATTATTTGTTTTGGATAAATTTTAATGAACTGAAATAATTGTTATATAACAAAACAAAGGGTCATAACAACTTTAAATAGATAATGATTTAAATAGTCAAATCTATTTGAACTTGTTTGGTAAATAGATTTTTTTAAAAAATATCTTACTCATTAATTTTTTGAATGTTAATAAATTAGTATTTTTTATTCTGAATAAGCTTAAAATAATTATTTTATGACTAGTCAAAATGTCAAAACGATTTGAAATAGATAATTGTAATACTCTTAACTATTTGAACTGGTTTGGCAAACACATTTATTTTTTAAATTTTTTACTCATTAATTTTTGAAATATTATTAAATTAGTTTTATTTTAATCCGAATAAGTTTATATGAAAGAAACAATCATTTTATGATAAAATAAAGATCATAAGGATTTGAGATAGATAATTGTTCAAATAGTCATAACTATTTAAGCTGTTTTGGTAAATAGATTTAGTTTTTGAATATCTTATTAATTTTTAAATTATTAATAATTCAATATTATTTTATTTTGAATAATTTTGCATGAATAGAAACAATTATTTTATGAAAAAATAGAAGGTCATAACAAATCAAAATAGATAATTGGTAAAATGGACGTGATGAACTTGTTTGGTAAACAGATTTATTTTTTAAAATTTCTACTTATTAAATTTCAAATTATTAATAAATTAGTATTATCTTATTCTGAATAAACTTGTATGAATGGAAACAATTGTTTTATAAGAAAATAAAAGATCATAACTATTTGAAATCAATAATTGTTCAAATTTTGAAGTAGCTCGGTAAACAGATTTATTTTTTAAATCTTTTACTTACTAATTTTTGAAATATTAATAAATTAGTATTATTTTTATTTTGAATACGCTTATATGAGCAGAAACATTTGGTTTATGACAAAAAAAAAATTTATAGCTATTTGAAATAGATAATTATTCAAATAGTCATAACTATTTGAATATGTTCAAAAAACATATTTACTTTTTAAAATTTTACTTATTAATTCTTAGAATATTAAAAAATTTATATTACTTTATTTAGAATAAACTTATATGAATAGAAATAATTGTTTTATGACAAAATAAAAGGTCATAATAATTTGAAATAGATAATTGTTCAAATAGTCATAACTATTTGAACTTGTTCTATAAATAGATTCATTTTTGAAATCTCATACTTATTAACTTTCTGAATATTAATAAATTAGAATTATGTTATTCTGAATATACTTGTGCAAATAGAAACAATTGTTTGTGACAAAACAAAATATCATAACAATTTAAAATAGATAATTATTCAAATAGTCATAACTGTTTGCACTGATCAAGCTAACATATACATTTTCTATATCCGTTACTTATTAATTTTTAGAATATTATTAAATTAACATTACTTTATTTTGAATAAGATTGCATGAGTAGAAACAATTATTTTATGGCAAAACAAATGGTCATAACGATTTGAAATAAATAATTATTCAAATTGTTAGAACTAATTAAACTGGTTTGATAAATAGATTTATTTTTAAATTTCTTATTAGTTTGTAAAATATTAATAAATTAATATTATTTTATTTCAAACAAACTTATATGAACAAAAACATTTGTTTTAAATAGATAATTGTTCAAACAGTCATAATTATTTAAACTAGTTTAGCAAATAGAATTATTTTTTAAATCTTTTGCTTATTAATTTTTGAAATATTAATAAATTTATTTTATTTTATTTCAACTAAGTTAATAAGAGCTGAAAAAATTGTTTTACAATAAAATAAAAGGTTATAACAATTTAAAATAGATAATTGCTCATATAGCCTTAACTAATTGAAGTGGTTTGGCAAATAAATATATTTTTAATTATTAATTATTAGAATATTATTAGATTATTATTATTTTATTCTGAATAAGCTTGTATGAATAGAAATAGTTATTTTATGACAGAACAAAGGTTATAATGATTTGAAATATATAATTGTTCAAATAGTTATAATTATTTGAACTAATTTGATAAATAGAATTATTTTTTAAATCTTTTATAAATTTTTGAAATATTAATGAATTAGCTTTATTTTAGTATGAATAAACTTGGATGAGTTGAAATGATTGTTTTATAACAAAATAAAATGTTATAATGATTTAAAATAGATAATTATTCAAATGGACATGACTATTTGAACTTGTTCAGTAAACAGATATATTTTTTAAGTCTCATACTTATTAATTTATAGAATATTAATAAATTAGTATTATTTTATTTTGAATAAACTTGTATGGATAGAAACAATTATTTTATGACAAAACAAAAGATCATAACTACTTTAAATAAATAATTATTCAAATAGTCATAACTATTTGAACTTGTTCGATAAATAGATTTATATTTTTAATTATTTAATTTATTAATTTTTAAAATGTTAATTAATTAGTGTTATTTTATTTCGAATAAACTTGTATAAATAAAAACAACTGGCTTATGACAAAGCAAAAGGTCATAACTATTTAAAATAGATAATTATTCAAATAGTCATAACTATTTGAATGTGTTAAAAAATAGATTTATTTTTTAAATTTTTACTTACTAATGTTTGGAATATTAACAACTTTATATTATTTTATTTGGAATAAGCTTGTATTACTAAAACCAATTATTTTATAACAAAACAAAAAGTTGTAACGATCTGAAATAGTTCAAATAGTTATAACTATTTGGACTTCTTCGGTAAATAGATTTCTTTTTTAAAATCTTTTAGTCATTAATTTTTGAAATATTAATAAATTAGTATTATTTTATTTTGAATAAGCCTTTATGAACTAATACAATTGTTTTATGGTGAAATAAAAGGTTATAATGATTTGAAATAGATAATTATTCAAATAGTTATGACTATTTGAACTTGTTTAGTAAACATATTTATTTTAAAATCTTTTTCTTATAGATTATCGAAATATTAATAAATTAATATTAATTTAATCTGAATAAAGTTGTATGAAGAAAAACAATTCTTTTTTGACAAAACAAAAAGTCATAATGATTTGAAATAAATAACTGTTCAAATTGTTATAACTATTTGAACTTATTCAGTAATCAAATTTATTTTTTAAATCTTTTACTTTGTAATTTTCTGAATATTAATAAATTTGTATAATTTTATTTGAAATAAGCTTGTAGGAATAGAAAAAATTGTTTGATGATAAAACAAAAAGTTATAACGATTTAAAATAGATAATTATCTAAATAGTCATAACTATTTAAACATATTCATTTTTTAAATTTCTTACATATTAATTTTTTGAATATTAATAAATTAGAATTATGTTATTTTGAATAAGCTTGTACGAACAAAAATAATTGTTTTATAATAAAACAAACAGTTATAACAATTTGAAATAAATAATTATTCAAACAATCATTATTGTTTGCACTATTTAGACCAATAGATTCATTTTTTTAAATCCATTACTTATTAAGTTGTCATTTTTTATGACAAAAAAAATAATCATAATGATTTGAAATAAATAATTTTTTAAATAGCTATAACTAATTGAACTGGTTTAGTAAATAGATTTATTTTTTAAAATCTCTTACTTCTTAATTTGAAAAATGTTAATAAACAAATATTGTTTTATTTTGAATAAACTTATATCAACAAAAGCATTTTTTTTATGACAAAACAAAAAACCATAATAATTTGAAATAGATAATTGTTCAAATAGTGATAATTATTTGAACTGGTTTAGTAAACAAAATTATTTTTTAAATATCTTAGTTATTAATTTTTGAAATATTATTAAATTAGTATTATTTTATTCCGAATAAGCTTGTATGAACTAAAACAATTATTTATAACAAAAAAAAGGTTATAATGATTTGAATTAGGTAATTATTTAAATAGGAACTAGTTTGGTAAATAGATTTATTTTTTAAAACTTCTAATTATTAATTTTTGAAATATTAATAAATTTTTGAAGAGGCTTGTATGATGAAAAACAATTTTTTATAACAAAAAAAAAGTTCATAATGATTTGAAATAGATAATTATTGAAGTGGCCATAATTATTTGAACTTATTCAATAAACAAATTCACATTTTGAATCACTTATTTATTAATTTTTGAAATATTAATAAATTATTATTATTTTATTTTGAATAATCTTGGATGAATTGAAATAATTGTTTTATTACAAAACAAAAGGTCGTAATAATTTTAAATATACAATTGTTCAAATAGTCATAACTATTTGAATTTGTTCAAAAAATAAATTTATTTTTTAAAATTTCTTATTAATTTTTGAAATATTAATAAATTAGTTTTACTTTATTTTGGTTAAGCTTTTATGAACTGAAATAATTATTTTATGTCAAAATAAAAAGGCTGTAACGATTTTAAATAAATAATTGTTTAAATAGTTATAGCTATTGAACTTGTACGATAAACAATTTTAGTTTTTAAAATCTCTTGCTTATGAATTGTCCGATTGTCAATATATTAGGGTTATTTTATTCCAAATAAGTTTGTATGGTATGAAACAAATATTTTATGACTAAACAAAATGTCAGAATGATTTGAAATATATAATTATTCTAATAGTTTTAACTATTTTAACTAGTTTAGCAAATACATTTATTTTTTAAATCTCTTACTTATTAATTTTTAGAATATTATTAAATTAGTATTTTTTTAACTGAATAAGCTTCTATGATCAAAAACATTTGTTTTATGACAAAACAAAGATTATAATGATTTGAGATTGATAATTGTTCAAATACTCATAACTATTCAAATTGGTTCGGTAAATAGATTTATTTTTTTAAATATATTACTTATTAATTATTGAAATATTAATAAAGTAGTATCATTTTTTTTCGATTAAGATACTATGATAAAAAACAATTGTCTTATAATAAAACAAAAGTTCATAATGATTTGAGATAGATAATTGTTCAAATAGCAATAATTATTTTAACTGAATCGGTAAACAAATTTATTTTTTAAATATTTTATTATTAATTTTAGAAATATTAATAAATTAGTATTATTTTATTCTGTATAAACTTGTATTAACTAAAACAATTAGTTTATGATAAAACAAAAGGTTATAACGATTTTAAATAGACAATTGTTCAAAAGGTAATAACTATTTAAACTTGTTCAGTAAATAAAATTTTTTTAAAACTCTTATTAATTTTTCAAATGTGAACTAGTATTAATTTATTCTGAATAAGCTTTTATGAACTAAAAAAATTGTTTTATGACTAAATAAAGGGTGATTTGAAATAAATAATTATTCTAATAATCTTAACCTTTTGAATTGGTTTGGTAAACAAATTTATTTTTTAAATCTCTTATTAATTTTTGAAATATTATTAAATTTGTATTATTTTAATCTAAATAAGCTTGTACGAATAAAACAATTTTTTTATGACAAAACAAATGGTTATAACGATTTGAAATTGATAATCTATGTATAGTCTTAACTATTTGAACTGGTTTCACAATTAGATTTATTTTTAATTTTCTTGGTTATTAAGTTTTAGAATATTATTAAATTAGTATTATTTTATTTTGAATAAAATAATATGAACTGAACCAATTGTTTGATGACAAAACAAAAGGTTTTAATGAATTGAAATAGATAATTATTTAAAAAGTCAAAACTATTTAAAATGGTTTGGTAAACAGATTTACTTTTTAAATCTATTATTGATTAATTTTTTTAATATTAATAAATTAGTATTATTTTATTTCGAATATGCTTATATGAACAAAAATAATTCTTTTATGAAAAAACAAAAAGTAATAACGATTAAAATAGATAATTATTCAAATAATTATAATTATTTGAACTGGTTCGGTAAATAAAATTATTTTTTTAAATCTCTTATAAAATTTTGAAATATTAATAAGTTAATTTTATTCCAAATAAACTTGTATAAGCTGAAATAATTGTTTTATGACAAAAGAAAATGTATAACGATTTGAAATAGATATTTTTTCATATAATCTTAATTATTTGAACTGGTTCGATAAATGAATTTATTTTCTAAATCTCTTAGTTATGAATTTTCAGAATATTATTAAACTAGTATTATTTTGTTCCGAATAAACTTGTATGAATAGAAATAATTACTTTATGACAGAACAAAAAGTTATAACAATTTAAAATAGATAATTGTTTAAATAATCATAGCTATTTGAACTAGGTCGGTAAATAGATTTATTTTTTAGATCTCTTACTAATTCTTGAAATATTAATAAATTAATATTACTTTATTTCAAATAAGTTTGTGTGTTAAAAAAATAATTATTTTATGACAAAATGAAAGGCAATAATGATTTTATTCAAATAAGATTGTATGTTGAAAATTAATTATTTAAAACAAAATGAAAAGTAATAACGATTTAAAATAGATAATTGTTCAAATGACCATAAATATTTGAACTGATTTAGTGAATTGATTTAATTTTTAAATCTCTTATTAATTTTCGTAATCTTAATAAAGTAGTATTATTTTATTTTGGATAAATTTTTATCAACTAAAATAATTGTTTTGTGACAAAACAAAAGTTCATAATGATTTTAAATAAATAACCATAACTATTTGAACTTGTTTGATAAACATATTTATTTTTTCAAATCTTATGCTTATTAATTTTTTGAATGCTAATAAATTAGTATTATTTTATTTCAAATAAGCTTGTATGATTTGAAACAATTATTTCATGACTAAATAAAAGGTCAAAATAATTTGAAATAAATAAATTTTTTGATAGCCTTAACTATTTGAACTAAGTCAGCAAACATATTTATTTTTTTAAATCTCTTACTTATTAATTTTTGAAATATTATTAAATTTGTATTTTTTAATTCTAATAAGCTTGTTCGAACAAAATAATTGTTTTACGACAAGACAAAATGTCATAACAATTTGAAATAAATAATTTTTCTAATAGTCTTAATTATTTGAACTGGTTTGGCAAATACATTTATTTTTTAAATCTTTATTAATTTTTAAAATAGTAATAAGTTAGTATTATTTTATTTTGAATAATTTTATTTGAATAGAAACAATTGTTTTACAATAAAACAAAATGTCATAATCATTTGAAATCGATAATAGTTCAAATCAACATGAGTATTTGAACTTGTTCGGTAAACAGATTTATTTTTTAAAGCTCAAACTTATTAATTTTTAGAATATTAACAAATTTATATTATTTTATTCTGAATAAACTTGTATGAGTGGAAACAATTGTTTTGTGCTAAAATAAAAGATCATAACGATTTAAAACAAATAATTGTTCAAATAGTCATAACTATTTGAACTCACTTGGTAAATAAATTAATTTTAAAAATTTTTTACTTATTAATTTTTAAATTTTAATAAACTAGTATTATTTTATTTTGAATACACTTGTATGGATAGAAACAATTGGTTTATGAAAAAATTGGTTTATGAAAAAATAAACGGTCATAACGATTTAAAATAAATAATTGTTCAAATGGTCATAACTATTTAAACGTATTCAGAAAATAGATTTACTTTTTAAATTTTTACTTATTAATTTTTGGAATATTAATATATTTATATTATTTTATTTGAAATAAACTTGCTTTAACAGAACCAATTGTTTTATGATAAAACAAAATGTCATAATGTATTGAAATAGATAATTATTTATATAGTCATAACTATTGAAACTTGTTTTATAGACAGATTAATTTTCTTAATTCTCTTACTCATTAATTTTTGGAGTATTAATAAATTAATATTATTTTATTTTAAATGAACTTATGCTAACTAAAACAATTGTTTATTACCAAACAAAAGGTTACAATGATTTGAAATACATAATTATTGAAATTGTCATGACTATTTGAACTGATTGGTAAATATATTTATTTTCTAAATCTTTTACTTTTTTAATTGTCAAAATATTAATAAATTAACATTATTTTAATCTAAATAAGTTTGTATGAACAGAAACAATTGTTTTACGACAAAACAAAAAGTCATAGTAATTTGAAATAGATAATTGTTCAAATAGTCATAATGATTTAAACTTATTTAGTAAACAGATTTATTTTCTAAATCTTTAACTTTTTAATTGTCCTAATATTAATAAATTTATATTATTTTATTCAAAATAATTTTGTACGAACAGAAAAAATTATTTTATGACAATACAAAAGGTTATAGCGATTTAAAATAAATAATTGTTCAAATAGTCATAATTATTTAAACTTGTTTAATAAATAGATTCATTTTTTAAGCCTCTTAGTTATTAATTTTTGGAATATTAATAACTTAGTATTATTTTATTTCCAATAAGCTTATATGAACTAAAATAAATTTTTTATGAAAAAAAAAAGTCATAATGATTTGAAATAGATAATTATTCAAATAGTCATGACTATTTAATCTAGTTCGATAAACATATTTATTTAAAAATTTTTTACTTATTAAAAAATTTGTATTATTTTAATTCGAATAAACTTGTATGAATAGAAATTATTGTTTTATAACATAACAAAAGTTATAAGGATTTGAAATATATAATTGCTTAAATAGCTATAATTATTTGAATTAGTTTGATAAAACAATTTATTTTTTAAATCTCTTACTAATTTTTTCAATATTAATAGAGTTGTTTTATTTTATTTTGAACAAACTTATTTGAACAAAAACATTTGTTTTATGTCAAAACAAAAGGTCATAATAATTTGAAATAAATAATTATTTAGAGAGTCAGAATTATTTAAACTGGTTAGGTAAATAGTTTTAGTTTTTCAATTTCTTACTTATTAATTTTTCAAATATTAATAAATTCATTTTTTTTTCAAATAAGCTAGTATGAATTGAAAAAATTATTTTATGACAAAACAAAAGGTAATAATGATTTGAAATAGATAATTGTTCATATAGTCTTAACTTTTTAAACTGTTTCAACAAACAAATTTATTTTTTAAATCTCTACGTTATTAAGCTTTGGAATATTAGTAGATTAGTATTGTTTTATTTTAGGTAAACTTGTATGAACATAAATAATTGTTGTATGACCAAACAAAAGGCTTATTTTTAAATTATTGATTTAAAGTATACAATTGTTTTTATAACGTAATTATAAATAAAAGGTAATAATGATTTGAGATAAATAATTATTCAAATGATTATAATTATTTGAATTGATTTAGTAAACTGATTTATTTTTTAAATCTCTTAGTAATTTTTAAAATATTAATAAAGTAATATTATTTTATTTTGGATAAGCTTTTATGAATGAAAACAATTGTTTTGTGGCAATACAAAAGGTCATAATGATTTTAAATATATAATAGATCAAATAGTCATAACTATTTGAACTTGTTATGTAAACTGATTTAGCTTTTGAAATCTCTTATTTATTAATTTATCGGATGTTAATAAATTAATGTTATTTTATTTCAAATATGCTTGCATGAACTGAAATAATTATTATATAACTAAACAAAAGGTCAAAATAATTTGAAATAGATAATTTTTTTTAA
>NW_019168004.1:12634778-12810443 GCF_002303985.1 Durio zibethinus
AAATTATTCAAGGCATTTTAATCGATAAACGTCGCTAATATCAAGCTTTGAATGACGTTTATAAGTAACAATACCGCTATTTAAATATTTAGTGGTGTTTTAATAATAAACATCTTAAGTTTTATAAAAATATGGAAGCTAGTGACATTTGTAAGTGAAATATCACTATAAAATTATCACTAATCTTTTATTTTCTTGTAGTGACACTTTTTTCGTTGTTTATGGCTGTGAGAAGACCATCCTATTTTCGAGCGAATTGAACAATATCATATTTCCAAATAACTTACTATTTACTAGAAACAGCATTGCCTTAATTTCAACTTTTCAAGTTCCAATATATTCTGAGAGCTCAAGTAAAAGTTGATTTATGCAACACGACTACAAGACGCAAGAAGAAAATAATATTCATCCTTATATATACATTAGTTTTTAACACGTAAGTGATACACGTATATTTTTTTTATTTAATAAAGTAATTTTTTCAGATATTATAATAATAATGATAAATATCAATAATTTAATTTTAATTTTGGTATAATAAAAGTAAATTTGATAACTCTTTATATAATTTTAATTTAATAACTTTTGATATATTTTAATAACATTTATTGAAAGTTTGATAATCTTTGGTAAAATTTTGATAACTTATGAAACAATTTTGGTAATTTTTTATATTTAGTTAGTAACTTATGTTATTATTTTGGTAACAATTGATACCAATTTTAGTAATCTTTTATAAAATTTTTAGTAATATCCTTAATGTAATTTTGGTAATTTTTAATATAATTTTGGTTAAGTTATAATATACTTTTAGTAAATTGTTTATAAAATTTCTGATATCATGTATTTAACAATGCAATGCAAAGCAAACACATTTTTCGTTTTTTAATATAATCGAAAAAAGATTAAATTATCTTGAGGTAGAAAATTAATTATATATATATATATATGCATATTAAGATAAAAATCGAGAAAAAATTAAATCCCTTATTATTTTAGTCAAGTGAACAAATTTAATATCAATTTAACAGGACAGTTCAACCACCTATTAAATCATCCAATTCTGCATATGGGATATCCAATTAAAGTGTTTAAAGGATTCAACAAATCACATAAGTTCTAATTTTTATTGGAAGGTGTGCAATTGATTTGCATTTAATATAATATTAATTTTTGTTCATGATGAATAACATTAATAATTTAAAAAATAATTAATTATAGAAGTCAAATTAATTGCAAAATAATATATATTAAAAAAATTATTTCAAGGGATTAAAAATTTAATTAGGTTATCATAATCAAATGATTAATTCATAAAATATACAAGAATAAAATCATTAATATACATATATATTTACAAATCAATTAGAACAAAAAATTGAAAGGCAAAAATAGAAAAAAAAAATGCTTTAATGACTTAATTATGATTACCCTTTATGAATTTATTTGTCGACGTAAATTACATGTGCAATTGTTTTTACAACAATTAGAGAAATAAACTTCATATATATACATATATATATATATTATATATTGTCTTATTCCTATTATATTCCATAAATTGATTTCCTTCTATTGTATTTATTTGATATGAAAAATCATATTTTAGATATTAATATGAGTCTTAATATAAAAAATGGGTCTAATAATAAAAAATTCATTTAAATTAAAATTTATAAAAAAAATTTACTAATAGTATTTTAATCAATCAATTTAAACTTTTTAAAATTAAAATTTTATTCAAAGAATTTGCGTCAATATTTTTTGTACTTTTTGAGTCTAATCATAAAAAAAGAGTCGTCTAATAAAAAAATTCATTTAAATTAAAATTTATAAAAATAATTACTAAAAAAATTTAATCAATCATTTTTAATATTTTTTGACATTAAAATTTTAGATAATTTAATTTCACATAAACATTGATTTTAATTTTAATTGATTTAAATTAAATTTAAATAAATTAATAAAATTTATATATTTAAAAATAAATTTATTTATTTAAAAATTCATAAAAATATTATGATTAATCACTTTTAATACTTTTAAAATTTACATTTTTATAAATAATTAAATAAATAGATGATATAGGAATATCTCATATATATATATATATATATATATATATTAGCTTTATGATACTCTCAAAAACTTTCAAAGTTGTTCAATCAAGTTTTCTCGAACTTCTTCCATCGAAAAAAGAAACTTAGTTTGCATTGATGGTCTATATGTGTAGTGATGATATTCACTCATACCAAAAGGGACGTTCAGTCTTTATCACAACTTGTCTTCGATCATTTTACTGCTTACCTTAAAGGACAATTGATTCGAATTTTACCTGTAACTAATGTGAACTGATTAGAATTTTCAAATCCAATTGATTCTCCTATTTACCATTGAATTATAATCGTATAAGTTGTTTTGCTAAGCCCCTCTAATTAATCAAAAGATATATATATATATATATAGAGTAATCTATGGTACACCTAAAACGTTCATACAAATGATATATATAATTGGAGAAGATTCAAGGATTGTTAAGCAATGTTGAAGAAGATTCGATGACCATAAAAAGCCAAGCAATTGGACAAAGTGAAACTTCCCCTCCTTCACTGCTCACTGTAAAAGAGGAGACTCATATGTTGAAGTCAAGCCCCCACTATGGTAGGCTTGGAAACTAATTAGAATCAGAATCCATTCAAAGACCTTAATTGCCACCAGTCTTATTCCATAGTTATAATGCCTTCCTTAATTACATTTCAATGGGTATCTGCATAATTATTGAACCCTTTCACACCTTAGTTAGGCACAGTAGTAGATTTCTAATTGCAGATGCTTTTTCACTTCTTTTCTTCTCTTTTACTCAAGTAATCCAGTCAGAAGAAGCAAAGCCTTTTTCTTTTTCTTAATTTTCTACTACTATTATAACTTATACAAGTGTCAAATGAAGAGCTAAAAAAGGGGAAAACTAGCTACATATGAGACAAAATGAATTCCACCTGCAAATTAATTTTAAGATTAATTTTATTATTTAGTTGTATTTTGGCCAATGAAAATCTTTCGTAGTTGACACAATCTATTTTTAATTTTTTTTTAAAAGCAAAAGGGTGCGGAGTAACAACTAAAATATAGTGAAAATATCTGAAACCCCCTAGTGAACCAAGGAATTCTGAAAATCTCATGTAACTAATGATGGTGGCTACTTAATTTTTGCCCAATAAAAACTCAATTAAATTAAAATAAAAGTTTGAAGAATCAATTAATTGCAATAAAATAATAACAGTCTGAATGATTATTTTATTTTAATTCAGTCATTTTTTTACTCTTCAATCAAAAAGATCAATTGATATATATACTCTATAATTATTAAACAAAATTAAAGTGACCAGATGTCTTGGATGATCAATTGTAACATTAGATTCTTCTGTAGAAGTGAATACTATAAGGAGTCATACATAAATCTTTTATTTAATAATAGAACTTAATGATTATTATTTGTGAACAAAAGAGCAAAGAACAAAAAAGAACAACTGAGTAAAAGGCAAAAGGATGAAGCACATGCCGATCCGGCCTCATAAAAACACTACTTTGTAAAACAAAGAAGCCCAAAACTTGTTGTTGGGCTCCCATTCTACTATTGACTCACAGGACTGGTTGAGCAATTCCTTCAAGATTTAAACGGATGATGTGGCGCGTAAAACTCGGCACTCCCATATATTTCTCAAAATCTGTCCCGAAAGGCAGAAAAGCTTAAGACGAATGCTTTCCACCGTTTTCATAGTAAGCCATTCCCAAAGATCTGAATGAAATACAAAGGAGCTACTACACCCCAAACCCACACAAATCCAATCCCACCACAAACTTACATAAAATCTCCCATACTTTTCAAACCCACCCTTCACTTTCTCAACATGACTGCCTTCATTTGTAGGCAATTAGGTGGTGTTTCAACATTCGTGGCTGCAGTCTTCAGTGACGGCGAGGGCCACATAGGTGATTGCCCACTGTAAGAGAACTTGTTCAAAACTTTGGAGTTGGGTGCTTGATGGTATTCTTCCTGTCAAATTGTTGTAAGACAAGTTCAAATGACTCAAGAAATTCAAGTTGGAGAAGCTGACAGGGATTGGACCATGAAAATGGTTCCTGGAGAAATCAAGAGATTCTAATAACCTCATGTTGCCAATGTGATCAGGGATCTTTCCTTTCAAGGAATTTCCTGATAAGTTTAACGATTGCAACCCTTCGAGACTGGCTAGTTCTTTGGGGATGTCTCCAATGAGATTGTTGTATGACAGGTCCATGGTGGTAACAAGTGATAGCGTGGTGCTGTATTCGTCCACTCTTCCTTTCATCACCAATAATTCACTCCTTATGAATTCCCCATCCACGAAATAGTCAATGACAGCATCAGTGTCATATGGTTTTGTGACCATGGCAGTTAGATTCTTAAAGCATTTTGGTATGGCTCCAGAGATTTTGTTATCCCCAAGGTCTAAGATTTGAAGGGAACCGAGCTGACAAAGTTCCTCAGGGATATGGCCATCAAAAGAGTTTGAACGCAAACTTAGAATCACAAGATTTGGGAGACTTTCACCAATCCATTTTGGGATGCTTCCTCCGAGTTGGTTTTCACCAACATCAAGCATAAAAAAGTCTCTATTATTTTTGCAAGGTCAATGGTAGCTCCCCGGATAGCTTATTGTTTCTAAGATTTAGAAACATAAAATCCAAGGATCCCAAAGAGTCTGGAATCTTCCCAGTCAGATTATTGTTTCCCATATTTAGAACCCGGATGCCTCGCCACTTCAACCAACAATCTGGAATTTCTCCTGACAGAAGATTTGTTTCAAGTTGAAGAAGAAACAATTTTGGTTTACCTAATTTGTTGTCACATAAAAAATCTGAAAGAGACCCCGAAAATGAATTGTTAGTGAAAAACAATGTTGCCACATCAGGGAGCACTCCTGGCAATGGACCTGTGAACCGGTTGGATCTCAAATCAACCAATTTATGCACTGGCAAAAATGGGATCTCCCCTTCAAGTCCATTATGAGAAATATTCAGAGACACCATTTTAGAAGTAAAGTTCCAAAACCAAGAGGGAACAACATCTGAAATTCCTGCACTGGATATGTCTAAGGTAGACAAGTCCTTCTGAAATTGAAGCCATGTTGGAAATTTTGGGCCAAGAAGCCAGTAACCCATTTCAATGGTTCGACATTGAAAAGGAGGAATCCAGTTTGAGTTTGCTTCAAATTTCAACTTGTTTTGAGATGCCCTTAAAACTCTCAATCTAGTGAGACTAGAAAAGAGCAATTCCGATACAGTACCTTCCAACAGATTATAAGCAATGTTCATATATTCCAGACTCATGGGCTGTGCAAGACTTTGAGGAAGATTGCCATCTAATTGATTTTCTGACACATCAAAATATTTTAAAGATGACAGGTTTCCTATGGAGATTGGAATGAGACCAGAAATGGAATTTTGAGAAAGAGACAGGTAAGATAGGCTTTTGAATAGTCCAAGTTGATCATTTAAATGGCCTGAAAGATTGTTAGTTGCCATATTTAATGACTTCAAGTCATCTGAGCAGCATCTAGACAAGCTCTGCAGAATTTCTGATATCACCTGATCAATTTTGTTATTTGACAAATCAAGTTGCCTCAAATTGACAAGATTTTCCAAAGAGGTTGGTACTGTTCCTTCAAGCTGATTTCCTGACAAATCAAGGCGAACAATGGAACTCAAGTTTCCAATGGCACTCGAGATTTTGCCTTGTAGGAAGTTACCTCTAAGACTGAGAAATTCAAGATGGTTCAAATTATACAACCAACCAGGTATTGATGAATCGAATGAGTTCGTGGAAAGATCAAGAAATTTGAGAGAGGACATGTTTTGGAGACTATTGGGAATAAGACCTCCTAGGGCATTTCCACTCAGATCTAAGGAAACAAGGCTATGAAGACTGAAAATCCACTTAGGAACTGAAGGGGATATGTAGTTGCCAGAAAGATCAAGTATGGAAAGAGATGTATAGTTAACTCTGATTGGTGGAGGATCATTATCAAGAAAGCAAGCTGACAAATGTAACTCTATCAAAGAAGGAAGTTTGTTGGTTACCTGCAGCCAATCAGTTGCTTTGCTGAGGTCCACTCCACTCAAATCAAGATACTTCAAGGAAGAAAGACCAGAAAGCCATTGAAGATTTCTAGCTTCAACCAACCGGTTAATACTATTATCTCCAAGGTTAAGATCTCCAAGGTTAAGATGCTGCAGCTTTGACAGATTTCCAAGTTGATGAGGAAGAGCTCCTCCAAATTTTGCTCCAGAGAGGTCAAGATATATTAAACTCTTCATTGAACCAAGGAATTGTGGAATCCGGATGTCTCCGAAGTTGTTATAACTAAGGTCTAGGTGACTCAGATGCTTCAATAAGAGCAAAGAAGGATTTATTTTTCCTCTCAGCATTGAGAGCCAATAAACTCCAATTTCAGCATCTGATAATATTGCATAATCTGGAGTTGGAGGCCTCAAGTCCAACTTGTAGACATGACCTGTGAAGTTGTTGCAGGAAACTCCAACCCAGTTACAGCAATCCCCACCATCACCCCAAGAAGATAGCCTGTTTGAACGATCAATGATATCTTGTTTGAACGTTAACAGGGCTTGTCTCTCACTGTCAATGCAAAGCACCCTGGAATTTCCCACACAAAAGGTAATCCCAGTAGCAACAATAGTAACAAACCCAATAAGAAATACTGTAACAGCACTCATTTTTTCCTTCATATATGACTTGAAAACTTGATACTGATATTGGCCAATTTATATTCCTCAAACTACTATTGTTTATCTATACTGAGCAGTAGGAACTCTTGAAAACTAACGCATAGAAAGTTGAATCAAAAGTTGGTAAAGATTGCCCTGAGAGTGCTGCATTAGTAGGAAAATACGTCATAGCTCACTCTTGATGCTTTCACTAAATTTCAAACAAAAAATTATTCATTGATTGTCAAAGGAGTAAATATTCATGAAATGGTCAAAATCAAAGACAATACTGTGGATTTTTTTGGAAGGAGCCGCGGTAGCTTGGAATAGAAAAAAACTATAGTCACGATATTTACATTTAAATGATAGATTGGATCAATTATATAAAGTAATTGAATTAAAATTTGAGTTTATATAAATTAAAATTAATTTTTATTGATCAAAATTTGTAAAATTAATAAAAAAAGAAAGAGTAATCTGCTTCAAAGGGTCTTTTATTTCCCACTTATTTATTATCAAAAGATTCAGAAAAGCATAAAAGAAAGAAGGAACAAACAAAAAAGTGAAGTCTACCCACCCAGTCAACGTCCAACATAATCGACAAGAAAGTGTCACACGTCTACTTTGAGATCTCATTAATTTGATTTCATTGAACTTGTTTTATACGATTCACGATCGATTAAACATTCTCTTTACCAACCAAAAACAGTGCAATTTACCCCTCAAATAAGCCCTGGAAAAAAAATTTATCTCTCCTATTTGGTAAAAGATTGATCCATTTTGGCCGTATAGTTTTAAGATAGTTACAAAAGTCATGCAGTCTTAGAGAAGTTAAGATACAGTATCTTCTTTCTCAAGTGAACCAATGAACTAATTTAGATTTCTTATATTTTCTAGAATGAAAATCAATTATTGCTTTGATATGAGCGATGTTTATTATAAGTTTTTTCCTTACTTTTTAAATTAAATAAAACTAAGAGTGATTTTAAGTTGTTTTTATTATGCAAAAAGAGATATTATTATATTTATTATAAGTTTTTCTTATTATGTATATGGTAAGTTCAATCAATATGAAATATGTCATTAAAATATTTTTAGTTTTCACTAAATGAGACTTAGTTATGTTTATTATATCAATGAAGTTTCTAATTTTTAAATTTTATAGTGATAAAAAAATAATGAAAATTAAAAATTAAAAATTTGACAAAAACTTGGAAACCCAATGTGCTGTTCTTTCTCAATATGAAAATGCTGCGCCAAATTGAGTTTTGACTTTTACCACCAACCAAATGGGCCAATCTCTCTCACAACGCTTTTTTTCGGCTCCTTCTTTTTTCAAAAAGAACCCAAAGAAAAACCCATGCATTTCAGTTTTCAGACAAGGCAACCTTCTGCAACTACAAAGCTCTCCTTTTTTCCCTTCTCTCTCCTTTCCCGCAAAAATTCTGCCTTTATTTTTTCCTCAACATGCTCTCATCAGCCTCTCTCAAACCCATCACCAATTCCAAATCTCCTTTCTTTTCTTCATTCTTAATCCAAGACCCATCTCTTTTTTCTTTCCATCTTTCTTTCCACCTTCTAAAACCCTCCTTAAACCCATCTCATCCACTCTTATCCCCCCTAACCTCCAGCCTCAGCAGCAACAGCTTTACCAACCTTTAGCGCACCCCCATCTCCACTTCCAGCCCAATTCCATTCCCTTGACCCACAAGCTCGCTTGGATGTCTTAGCCAGCCGCCTTGGACTTTGGTTTGAATATGCCCCACTTATCCCTTCCTTTTACCAGGAAGGTTTTTCACCTCCTTCTGTAGAAGAATCAATTGGGATTTCTGGGGTGAACAAAATAGACTAATAGTAGCTGCCCAGGTAAGAGAGTCACTCATTCAATCCAAAACTGATGAAAATGTTGTATCTTTTTTTGATACTGGTGGTGCTGAATTGCTTTACGAATAAGACCTTTAAGTGCTTCACAAAGAGCTGAAGCTGCTCGTTATATAGTTGAAAATAGCCTGGATTCAAAGGGTGTACAAGACTTTGCTAAGGGCTATGAAGGATTTCCCAAGAAGGAAAACGGATAAAGGTTGGAAAAGTTTTGAATATAAGCTTTCACCGGATTGTTTGTCATTTATGTATTATAGGCAAAGTAGGGAACATAGGAATATCCTTCTGAACAAAGAACTGCTGCTTTAAGGCAAGCATTGGAAGTTGCTGAGTCTGAGAGTTCTAAAAAAGAGGTGTTGCAAAGAGATGAAAGGTGGGGAGGATGAAAAAGAAGAGAAAGGAGAGGTGTTGGAAGAGATGAAAGCTGGGGAGGATGAAAAGGCAGAGAAAGGAGATGATTTGGAATATGGGGTTCGGGTTCCAGTTGTTAGGATGAAGTTTGGTGAAGTTGATGAGGCTACTAATGTGGTGGTTTTCCCGGTTTGTAAGCCGAACGAGGATAGAGAGATTTTGGAAGCAGCTTTGGAATGTTGAACTGTAGGGGGTTTTGGTGTAGTGGAGGCTGAGAAGGGGTGGAAGAGGTGGGTGGTTTTGCCAGGTTGGGAATCGGTTGTTGGGTTAAGGAATGGAGGGGTTGTAGTGGCATTGGGGATGCGAGAGTTTTACCGCGGAAGGCAAATAGGTGGTATGTGGAAGAGCCTATTTTGGTGGTTACTGATAGGAATAGGAAGGAGGTGGTATTGGGTGATGGGTTTTATTTGGTGCAGGTTGATGGTGGCCCGATGAATGTGGATAGAGGATCAGCATTGAAGGAAATGGGCGTGAAGGAGAGCCTAGGAACTGTGGTGTTGGTCGTTAGGCCACCAAAAGAAGAAACTGATGGTCAATTGAGTGATGAAGATTGGAAATGAAAAGAACTGGAAGTGAGTGATGGTGTATTAATCTTGATTGCTAGTGGAGATTACTGCAGGCCATCCAGAACTTTAATAATGTTGCTTGAAGTCAGAGTCATATGGCCTTCAATTCAATACCCTGTAGCTAGATGCATTCCATTCTGTTGCCAAATGACGGCTTCGATTTGAGCTAATGAACTTAGTGTACTACTCTGTTCCATTATTGGCAGAAGGCAGTTCTATTTTTATTTTATACTTAACATTTAGTACATAAACTGATTCAACTAATGATATCATCCTTTCTATAATCAGAATCCAATATGCATGCAAAATATTTAAATGTGTCATAAAGGTGCCTAAAATTCAAATTATGCTAACTGCATTATCTTCTGCTTAAACTTATAGGAGCTTGATGATCTCATGCAATAGTTTGAAATTAGGAGGAACATTTCAAGCAATACAAAGTTTTCTTATATGGTGATTTATCTCCTAATCTGTTAGATGGTATGAATCTATGTTGGCAGATTCTTAGCAGTTAAACAAGTTTATTATATTTCTGACTAATCCACTGAGGCTGTGTGCTGGTATGTATTGTTGTGAGGGTTTTCGGCTGTTTAATTGTGACTGTCGTATCTTTTCATTGAATGCAAAATTTGAACTGTCTGCTTGCTTGCTTGCTTATGGAGATTAATATTTCATCAGTTGCCATTAATATTGGGAAAAGGATGCAAGATATAGTTGTAAATTGCGTAATAGTTATTCAAATTCTTCCCACAGAGCTTTCATGACTCCTGAACTTTATCATCCTGCACTGGAACAAAGGACATCCAATTTGTATTTTTTGTGTCCTTAAATTGATCATGGCCCTTGTTAAGAGAAAAATGCACTAGAACCAAAAGTTTTTAGGAAGCCGTTACTGACCTCATTAGGTGGAAAGGGGAAGATAACTTTTTTTAGGAAACCATTACTGCCTTACTAGCATGAAGAGTGACCCATAATAAGAACAAAACTAATCAGCAACCTCCTAAAAGGCTGATAAAATCTATTGATGCTGAGAACAGCCCTGGACTTTTTAACTGTTGGAACACCTCTATGTTGGCTTTCAATTTTCTGACATCAAATGGCAACTGGTGAGTTCCTGTGGTTTCTATATATGTATGTATATATTCAAATTTAGTTATCTCTAATTTACCAGCTTGGTTTCTTGATGCGCCATATGCATTCATTTCTAGTTTCTCACCAAAACATAAAAATATGTTAGTGGCGGAACCGATGCTCTGATGAATTTATAAAATCAGATTGGTTGTGTTTCTAAAAATTCTAATCATGGTTGATTTTAGAATAGAAGGAAAACTTACCACAATTCTTAGCAGTGATGGCGAGGCAGTAAGAAGCATTATATGTCCCTGGGAGTGTGAGACAATTGTTGCCTTTCCTGAATATCCCAACTCCAAGTTGGTTTGCTCAGTCCACTAATGCTCCTAGCTTAGGTAGCTTCCTGTGCACTTAACCCAATTTTGAGTCCTGCAACTCTTAATTAACCATTACTTGAAGGGAATTTACAATCTGTGTATGTTTATTCTTTTGCCCATATATTACAATATGTGTGCATTTATTCTTTTCATCATTACAATCTAAAAAAAGCAAGTGCAGAATCGTTGTCACTTCCCAAGGAGCAGAAGGAATACAGATAATCCTTTATCAAGGTTTCCTTGTACAAAGGTGGACTATCTTCTGATAACAATTCCTTTATGGGGCCATAAAGCTTGTCAGTTGGTTCATAAAGTGTGGTGAATTGGCATGCCACTGATATTCTTGGGCCTGCCCGCTTAGCCCGAACTCTAATGCTCAACGCTTCTGAACTTGTTTGTTGGAGATTAGCTGCATTGAAACAGTAAATAAAATTATATTCCTTGATAAAACTAAAAACTGCCTTTGATTGTCATGAAAGAAGTGGGAAATAACAGAGTTGTTCAAAAAATAAATTAGTTAGAGCAAGCCTTTTTCTTAGTCTGCATGAAAGTGGAAGCAGATCAGAGAGGATTAAGACAGTGTATAAATTCAGGGTCTTTGTATTTCTATACTTGTATATACCTGTAAGAGGTCGCCAATATTAACTATGAGAGCTCCTTCCAGTGGAGGGATATCAATCCAGTGATCTTCATGAAGCACTTGGAGGCCTCCAATTTGATCTTGTAAAAGGATTGTAAGGAAGTCAGGATCACAGTGTTTGGCATGTCCTATTGTCCGGTCAGGTTCAGGGCAAGCTGGGTAGTAGTGACAAAAAAAGACATGCCCTTCCATGCACCCCATATCTGTGAGGTGAGAAGGATTGAGACCAAGGGCCTCGGATAGCAACCCAAAAAGAATTTGGCCTAAACTCTGAATATGCTCTGAGTACTCTATCAATATTTCTCTGCATTTCAAGCTCATGAGTTTGATTCAATCAACATTTTTCTAACAAATAATTGTGTAAATAAGGTTGCTAAGATCTTAGAGTATGTCTATAGTCTACCTGCAGGCAACTGGATACTCTTTGGGAGGTGGAGGGTTTGGAGCCATGGCACAATACAAAGTGTCCCTCCAGTTTGCAGCTTTCGACACGTACAGATCATAATTGCTAATAAATCTCACTTTCTTCTCCTTCTCACGTGAGTAAAATTTCATCTTCACCTCTTTCGGTTGCTCATGGAATCTTTGAACACCTGCAATGACCTTGTTGATGACATCTTGTGGGATGCCATGGTTTATAACCTGGAAGAATCCCCATTTCTCTGATGCATATCTGATCTTTTCAACAGTTTCTGCATATGCAGCACGATCTCTTAGATCTATGATGGGAGCCTGAAAACTACCATGATCATCCAACTTTGCAGAGAGTGTATCTTCAGGCGGCATGAAAAAGATTCGAGGAATTGTAACTACACCAGCATCAACAAGTCCTTAACACCGGCTTTTGTGTCATCAAAGGCCTTCAGCTCTTTTTCTCTATCATAATCATGTTCTTCTGTAGGTAAAACTTTCTGCAGATCTGAGTCAATATCCATTTCTGCCAATGGTTTATGCAGAACTTCTTCCTGAAGTCAAAGAAGCCTTGGTTTATATCCTGTATAATACTTTATGTATGTGCTCTATATATTAGAGTAAAATGTTTAATTTTCCAATTTTCAACGTCACACACGAGGGGCTTTCCGAGGTCTCCAAAATCCAGCTTGAATTTTCCGCAAAAGCATTAAAGTCTTGTAGAAAATTTTCACCAATCCAAGAATAGTCACAATTGCATTGGAAAATTGGGTATTGGAATTTAACTACATAATAAATATTACGTGATCAATTTCATCATATACCAAAGTGAAATCTTTTTTACAGTGGGATCATGACTTTCTTTGTTGAAACATTATATTCAATTAATAGTACACTATCAATTAGTTTTAATTAAATTACAATTTAAACCGAATTTGATTGTTAACTTCAAGATTTCGCTTAAATCGATAATAGACTGATTTATCAAATCTTGTTTAAGTCTTATTATTTAAACATGAAAGTAACAAAAGTTTAGAATCAGAAGTTGCGAGAACCTATCTCTAATCCATGAATATTGGTATAATTTCAGTGAATCAATTTTCATTATAAGATCTTGAATTAGCAAAAAAGTAAAATTTTGCATTATGGAATGCACTTCTCCAAACAACGGAGGATTAGTCACATAGAAGACGTAGATCTCAATGATGTAGGAATTTTGTCAGTTAGATGATTGTTGTTTACTAAATTTAAGATTCTCAAAATTTGCCTATTATCTCGACAATATGAAACTGTAGCCACTAGCCACTCGTGGTGTTGAGTGCCGAGATGTCAACTCCGAAATTTTGTAGTTTCACATGTATAGAAAAGGATAGAACAAAAAATTGACAGGAAAGTCAAGTCATCAAAAAAAAAAAAAGAAAAAAAGGTTATTGCATAACATTTAAAGAAGTTAAGATTCTTTTTGCTTATAATTTTTGGCATAGTTATTTTTTTGTTAAATCAAATTTTGCTATACATGTTTGGTTAAAATTATGTAAATTGTTGAAAAAAGAATAATAATTCAAATATGAAGGGTGGTTTTTTTATTAAAAAGAATTACGTAGAATTTTTTTTTATATAAATGAGATAACAGCTTAAAAATAATAATAAAAAAAAGATTATAAGTGAGAAGATTTTAATTTAAAATTTATTATATGATATATTTTTAGAAATAACTATATGAATTAGTTGAATTAAACTTTAGATTTAATTATTTATAATATCTTATGTATGTGTTATATATATGAAAGTAAAATATTTAATTTTCCAATTTTCAATGTCATTCCAATGAAAATATTTCTTAGTTGTCACAATCTATTTTTAATTTATCTTGAAAAGTAAAAGGGTAAGGAGTAAGAACTAAATAATGTGTAAAAATATCTGAAACCCCCCTAGTGAACCAAGGAATTCTGATATTCTCATGTAACTAATGATGATGGTGACTTAATTTTTTTCCCAATAAAAGCTCAATTAAATTAAAAATAAAATTTTGAAAATAAAAAATTTTGTTGAGGGAATATGGAGTGCCTAGATGTCAATTACGCAGTTCAGTGCGTTCACATATATAGAAAAGGATAAAACAAAATTGACAGGAATGTCGACAGAATTTATGGAGTTAGGCACGACATAACATTTAAAGAAGTTAAGATTCTTTTTCAAGTCTTACAAAAATTATATATATATATATATATATATGTGTGTATCTTTCATAGCGGCCAATGAAAATCTTTCGTAGTTGACACAATCTATTTTTTATGTATCTTGAAAAGCAAAAGGGTAAGAAGTAACAACTAAATAAAGTGAAAATATCTGAAACACCCTATGAACCAAGGAATTTTAAAAATCTCATGTAATTAATGATGGTGGTTACTTAATTTTTGCCCAATAAAATCTCAATTAAATTAAAATAAAAGTTTGAAGAATTAATTGATTGCAATAAAACAATTAAAGTTTGAATAATTATTTTATTTTAATTCAGTAATTTTTTTTACATTTCAATAAAAAAAAATTAATCGATATATATAGTCTATCGTTATGAAACAAAATTAAAGTAACCAGATGTCTTGGACGATCAATTATAGCATTAAATACCTCTGTCGAATTGAATACTATAAGGAATCATATAAAACTCTTTAATTGAACAATAGAACTTGATGATTATTATTAGTGAACAAAAGTGCAAAGAACGAAAAAGAAAACTGAGTAAAAGATAAAAGGATGAAGCAGATTCCGCTCCAGCCTCGTAAAAACACATTACTTTGTTACAACAAAGAAGCCCAAAACTAGTTGTTGGGCTCCCATTCTACGTATTGACTCACAGGAGTCTTAGAGCACTTCCTTCAAAAGGTCATGGGATTCGAATGGATGATGGGGCCTAAAAGTCGTACTCCCCGTGTATTTCTCAAATTCTATCTCTAAACGCAGAAAAATTGCGACGAATGCTTTCCACCTTTTCGTAGTAAGCCAATCCCCAAGATTTGATCAAATACAAAGGAGCTACCACCCCCCAAAACCCCACCACAAATCCAATCACCACACTTACATAAATCCCATACTTTTCAAACCACCCCTCACTTTCTTCATCATGACTGCCTTCAATTGTAGCATTAGGAGGTGTTACAACTTTTGTGCTGCAGTCTTCAGTGACGGGGGGGCCACATAGGTGATTGCCAATGTAAGAGAACTTGTCAAAACTTTGGAGTTGTGTGCTTGATGGTATTCTTCCTGTCAAATTGTTGTAAGATAAGTTCAAATGACTCAAGAAATTTAAGTTGGAGAAGCTGACAGGGATTGAACCATGTAAATGGTTCCTGGAGAAATCAAGAGATTCTAATAGCCTCATGTTGCCAATGTGCTCAGGGATCTTTCCTTTCAAGGAATTTCCTGATAAGTTTAACGATTGCAACCCTTCAAGACTGGCTAGCTCTTTGGGGATGTCTCCAATGAAATTGTTGTATGACAGATCCATGGTGGTAACAAGTGATAGTGTGGTGGTGTATTCGTCCACTCTTCCTTTCATCACCAATAATTCACTCCTTATGAATTCCCCATCCACGAAATAATCAATGACAGCATCAGTATCATATGGTTTTGTGACCATGGCAGTTAGATTCTTAAAGCATTTTGGTATGGCACCTGAGATTTTGTTATCCCCAAGGTCTAAGATTTGAAGGGAACTGAGCTGACAAAGTTCCTCAGGGATATGGCCATCAAAAGAGTTTGAACGCAAACTTAGAATCACAAGATTTGGGAGACTTTCACCAATCCATTTTGGGATGCTTCCGCCGAATTGGTTTTCACCAACATCAAGCATAAACAAGTCTCTATTATTTTGCAAGGTCAATGGTAGCTCCCCGGACAGCTTATTGTTTCTAAGATTTAGAAACATAAAACCCAAGGATCCCAAAGAGTCCGGAATCTTCCCAGTCAGATTATTGTTTCCCATATTTAGAACCCGGATGCCCCGCCACTTCAACCAACAATCTGGAATTTCTCCTGACAGAAGATTTGTTTCAAGTTGAAGAAGAAATAATTTTGGTTTACCTAATTTGTAGTCACATAAAAAATGTGAAAGAGACCCCGAAAACGAATTGTTAGTGAAAAACAATGTCGCCACATCAGGGAGCACTCCTGGCAATGGACCTGTGAACCGGTTGGATCTCAAATCAACCAATTTATGCACTGGCAAAAATAGGATCTCCCCTTCAAGTCCATTATGAGAAATATTCAGAGACACCATTTTAGAAGTAAAGTTCCAAAACCAAGAGGGAACAACATCTGAAATTCCGGCACTGGATATGTCTAATGTAGACAAGTCCTTCTGAAATTGAAGCCATGTTGGAAATTTTGGGCCAAGAAGCCAGTAACCCATTTCAATGGTTCGACATTGAAAAGGAGGAATCCAGTTTGAGTTTGCTTCAAATTTCAACTTGTTTTGAGATGCCCTTAAAACTCTCAATCTCGTGAGACTAGAAAAGAGCAATTCTGATACAGTACCTTCCAACTGATTATAAGCAATGTTCATATACTCCAGGTTCATGGGTTGTTCAAGACTTTGAGGAAGATTACCATCCAATTGATTTTCTGACACATCAAAATATTTTAAAGATGACAGGTTTCCTATGGAGATTGGAATGAGACCAGAAATGGAATTTTGATAAAGAGACAGGTAAGATAGACTTTTGAATAGTCCTAGTTGATCAGTTAAATGGCCTGAGAGATTGTTAGTTGCCATATTTAATGACTTCAAGTCATCTGAGCAGCATCTAGACAAGCTCTGTAGAATTTCTGATATCTCCTGATCAATTTTGTTATTTGACAAATCAAGTTGCCTCAAATTGAAAAGATTTTCCAAAGAGGTTGGTACTGCTCCTTCAAGCTGATTTCCTGACAAATCAAGGCTAACAATGGAACTCAAGTTTCCAATGGCACTCGAGATTCTGCCTTGTAGGAAGTTACCTCTAAGACTGAGAAATTCAAGATGGTTCAAACTATACAACCAACCAGGTATTGATGATTTGAATGAGTTTCCGGAAAGATCAAGAAATCTGAGAGATGACATGTTTTGAAAACTATTGGGAATAAGACCTTCAAAGACATTTCCACTCAGATCTAGGGAAACAAGTTTATGAAGACTGAAAATCCACATGGGTACCGAAGGGGATATGTAGTTGTTTGAAAGATCAAGAATGGAAAGAGATGTATAGTTAACATTGATTGGTGAAGGATCATTATCAAGAAAGCAAGTTGACAAACGTAACTCTATCAACGAAGGTAGTTTGTTGGTTACCTGCAGCCAATCAGTTGCTTTGCTGAGGTCCGCTCCACTCAAATCAAGATACTTCAAGGAAGAGAGACCAGAAAGCCATTGAAGATTTCTAGCTTCAACCAACCGGTTAATACTATTATCTCCAAGGTTAAGATGCTCCAGCTTTGAGAGATTTCCAAGTTGATGTGGAAGGGTTCCTCCAAATTTTGCTCCAGAGAGGTCAAGATATGTTAAACTCTCCATTGAACCAAGGAATCGTGGAATCTGGATGCCACCGAAGTTGTTATAACTAAGGTCTAGGTGACTCAGTTGCTTCAATAAGAGCAAAGAAGGATTTATTTTTCCCCTTAGCATTGAGCGCCAATAAACTCCAATTTCAGCATCTGATGATGCATAATCTGGACTTGAAGGAGGCCTCAAGTCCAACTTGTAGACATGACCTGTGAAGTTGTTGCAGGAAACTCCAACCCAGTTACAGCAATCCCCACCATCACCCCAAGAAGATAGCCTGTTTGAACGATCAATGATATCTTGCTTGAACTTTAACAGGGCTTGTCTCTCACTCTCAATGCAAAGCACCCTGGAATTTCCCACACAAAAAGTAATCCCAGTAGCAATAATAGTAACAAACCCTATAAGAAATACTGTAACAGCTCTCATTTTTTCCTTCATAGACGACTTGAAAACTTCATACTGATATCGGCCAATTTATATTCCTTAAACTACTATTGTTTATCTATACTGAGCAGGAGCAACTGTTGAAAACTAACGCGTAGAAAGTTGAGTCAAAAGTTGGTAAAGATTGCTTTAAGAGTGCTGCGTTAGTGGGAAAATATGTCATAGCTCACTTTTGATGCTTTCACTAAATTTCAAACAAAAAATTATTCATTGATCGTCAAAGAAATAAATATTCTTGAAATGGTCAAAATCAAATACAATACTGTAGAATTTTTTGGAAGAGGCCGTTAGCTTGGAATAGAAAAAACAAAATTGTAGTGACTGAGATTTAGATTTAAAAGTTAGATTGGATAATTATATAAATTTATTGAATTAAAATTCGAGTTTATATAAATTAAAATTAATTTTTATTGATCAAAATTTGTAAAATTAAAAAAAAAAAAAAGAGTAATCTGCTACAAAGGGTCTTCTTTCCCACTTATTTATTATCAAAAGATTCAGAAAAGCATAGAAGAAAGAAGGAAACAAACAAAAGAGTAAAGTCTACCCACCAAGTCAATGTCCAACACAATTGACAAGAAAGTGTCACAAGTCTACTTTGAGATCTCAGTATTTGATTTCATTGAACTTGTTTTCTGGGATTCATGATCAACTTTCTCTTTACCCACCAAAAACAGTGCAATTTACCCCTCAAATAAGCCATGGAAAAAATTTTTACCCCTCAAATAAGCCATGGAAAAAATTTCTATCTCTCCAATTTGGTCAAAGATTGATCCATTTTGGTAATGTAGTTTTAACATAGTTACAAAAGTCATGCGGCCTTGGAGAAGTTAAGATACAATATCTTCTTTCTCTAGTTGACCAATGAACTAATTTGAATTTCTTACATTTTCTAGAATGAAAACCAACTATTGCTTAGATATGAGCGACGTTTATTATAAGTTTTTCCATTACTTTTTAAATTTAATAAAGCTAAAAGTGATTTTAATTTGTCTTTATTATGCAAAGAGAGAAATTATTATATTTGTTATAAGTTTTTCTTACTATATATATTGTAACTTCAATCAATCGATATACAATATGTCATTAAGATATTTTTGGTTTTCACTAAATGAGACTTAGTTATGTTTATTATATCAATGAAGTTTCTAATTTTTAAATTTCATAAAGTGATAAAAAAAATTTAATGAAAATTAAAAATTAAAAATTTGACAGTAATTTGGAAACCCCATGCGCTGTTCTTTCTCAATATAAAAATGCTGGGCTAAATTGAGTTTCAGCCAAATGGGCCAATCTTCTCTCACAACGCTTTCTTTGGGCTCCATCTTTTTCAAAAAGAACCCAAAGAAAAACCCATGCATTTCAGTTTTCAGACAAGGCAACCTTCTGCAGCCACAAAGCTCTTCTTTTGCCTTCTCTCTCCTCTCCCGCAAAAATCCTGCCTTTATTTTTTCTCAACACGCTCTCATCAGCCTCTCTCAAACCCATCACCAATTCCAAAAATCCTTTCTTTTCTTCATTCTTAATCCAAAATCCATCTGTTTTTTCTTTCCATCTTTCTTTCCCACTTTCTAAAACCCTCCTTAAACCCATCTCATCTACTCTTATCCCCCCTAACCCCCAGCCTCAGCAGCAACAGCTTTACCAACCTTTAGGCCTCCCCCCCCCCCCCCCCATCTCCACTTCCAGCCCAATTCCGCTCCCTTGACCCTCAAGCTCGCTTGGATGTCTTAGCCAGCCGCCTTGGACTTTGGTTTGAATATGCCCCACTTATCCCTTCCTTTTACCAGGAAGGTTTTTCACCTCCTTCTGCAGAAGAATCGATTGGGATTTCTGGGGTTGAACAAAATAGACTAATAGTAGCTGCCCAGGTAAGAGAGTCACTCATTCAATCCAAAACTGATGAAAATGTTGTATCTTTTTTTGATACTGGTGGTGCTGAATTGCTTTACGAAATAAGACCTTTAAGTGCTTCACAAAGAGCTGAAGCTGCTCGTTATATAGTTGAAAATAGCCTGGATGCAAAGGGTGTACAAGACTTTGCTAGGGCTATGAAGGATTTCCCAAGAAGGAAAACGGATAAAGGTTGGAAAAGTTTTGAATATAAGCTTCCACGGGATTGTTTGTCATTTATGTATTATAGGCAAAGTAGGGAACATAGGAATATCCTTCTGAACAAAGAACTGCTGCTTTAAGGCAAGCATTGGAAGTTGCTGAGTCTGAGAGTTCTAAAAAAGAGGTGTTGCAAGAGATGAAAGGTGGGGAGGATGAAAAAGAAGAGAAAGGAGAGGTGTTGGAAGAGATGAAAGCTGGGGAGGATGAAAAGGCAGAGAAAGGAGATGATTTGGAATATGGGGTTCGGGTTCCAGTTGTTAGGATGAAGTTTGGTGAAGTTGATGAGGCTACTAATGTGGTGGTTTTCCCGGTTTGTAAGCCGAACAAGGACAGAGAGATTTTGGAAGCAGCTTTGGAATGTTGAACTGTAGGGGGTTTTGGTGTAGTGGAGGCTGAGAAGGGGTGGAAGAGGTGGGTGGTTTTGCCAGGTTGGGAATCGGTTGTTGGGTTAAGGAATGGAGGGGTTGTAGTGGCATTGGGGATGCGAGAGTTTTACCGTGGAAGGCAAATAGGTGGTGTATGGAAGAGCCTATTTTGGTGGTTACTGATAGGAATAGGAAGGAGGTGGTATTGGGTGATGGGTTTTATTTGGTGCAGGTTGATGGTGGCCGGATGAAGGTGGATAGAGGATCAGCATTGAAGGAAATGGGCGTGAAGGAGAGCCTAGGAACAGTGGTGTTGGTCGTTAGGCCACCAAAAGAAGAAACTGACGGTCAATTAAGTGATGAAGATTGGGAATGAAAAGAATTGGAAGTGAGTGATGGTGTATTGATCTTGATTGCTAGTGGAGATTACTGCCGGCCATCCAGAACTTTAATAATGTTGCTTGAAGTTAGAGTCATATGGCCTTCAATTCAATACCCTGTAGCCAGATGCATTCCATTCTGTTGCCAAATGATGGCTTCGATTTGAGCTAATGAACTTAGTGTACTACTCTGTTCCATTATTGGCAGAAGGCAGTTCTATTTTTGTTTTATACTTAACATTTAGTACATAAACTGATTCAACTACTGATATCATCCTTTCTATAATCAGAATCCAATATGCATGCAAAATATTTAAATGTGTCATAAAGGTGCCTAAAATTCAAATTACGCTAACTGCATTATCTTCTGCTTAAACTTATAGGAGGTTGATGATCTCATGCAATAGTTTGAAATTAGGAGGAACATTTCAAGCAATACAAAGTTTTCTTATATGGTGATTTACCTCATAATCTGTTAGATAGTATGAATCTATGTCGGCAGATTCTTAGCAATTAAACAAGGTTATTGTATTTCTGACTAATCCACTGAGGCTGTGTACTGATATGTATTGTTATAAGGGTTCTCGGCTGTTTAATTGTGACTGTCCTATGTTTTCATTGAATGCGAAATTTGAACTGTCTGCTTGCTTGCTTGCTTATGGAGATTAATATTTCATCAGTTGCCATTAAATATTTGGAAAAAGGATGCAAGATATAGTTGTAAATTGCGTAATAGTTATTCAAATTCTTCCCAGAGAGCTTTCATGACTCCTGAATTTTATCATCCTGCACTGGAAGAAAGGATATCCAAATTGGATTTTTCGTGTCCTTAAATCGATCACGACCTCTGTTAAGAGAAAAATGCACTAGAACCAACAGTATTTAGGAAGCCGTTACTGACGTCATCAGGTCGAAAGGAGAAGATAACTTTTTTCAGGAAAACATTACTGCCTTGCTGGCATGAAGAGTGACCCATAATAAGAATAAAAACCAATCAGCAACCTCCTAAATGGCTGATAAAATTTGTTGATGCTGAGAACAGCCTTGGACTTTTTAGCTGTTGGAAACACCTCTATGTTGGCTTTCAATGTTCTGACATCAAATGGCAACTGATGAGTTCCTGTGGTTTCTATATATGTATGTATATATTCAAATTTAGGCATCTCTAATTTACCAGGTTGGTTGCTTGATGTGCATATGCATTCATTTCTAGTTTCTCAACAAAACAGAAAAATATGTTAGTTGAGGAATCAATGTTCTGATGAATTTATAAAATCCTATTGGTTGTATTTTCTAAAATTTCTTATCATTGTTGATTTTTGAATAGATGGAAAACTTATCACAATTCTTAGCACCGATGGCGAGGCAATAAGAATAATTATATATCCCCGGGAGTGAGACAATTCTTTCCTTTCCTGAATATCCCAACTCCAAGTTGGTTGCTCGGTCCACTAATGCCCCTAGCTTAGATAGCTTCCTGTACTCTTAAACCAATTTTGAGTTCTGCAACTCTTAATAACCATTACCTGGAGGGAATTTACAATCTCTGTGTATGTTTATTCTTTTCCCCATGTATTACAATATGTGTGAATTTATTCTTTTCATCATTACAATCTCAAAAAAGCAAGTGCAGAGTCGTTGTCACGTCCCAAGGAGCGGAAGGAATACAGATAATTCTTTATCAAGGTTTCCTTGTACAAAGGTGGACTTTCTTCTGATAACAATTCCTTTATGGGGCCATAAAGCTTGTTAGATGGTTGATAAAATGTGGTGAATAGGCATGCTACTGATATTCTTGGGCCTGCCCGCTTAGCCAAAACTCTATGCTCAACGCTTCTGAACTTCTTGTTGGAGATTAGCTGCATTGAAACAGTAAATAAAATTATATTCCTTGATAAACTAAAAACTGCCTTTGATTGTCATGAAAGAAGTGGGAAATAACAAAGTTGTTCATAACATAAATTGGTTAGAACAATCCTTTTTCTTAGTCTGCATGAAAGTGGAAGCAGATCAGATAGGATTAAGACAGTGTGTAAATTCTGGGTCTTAGTATTTCTATACTTGTATACATATACCTGTAAGAGGTCGCCAATATTAACTATGAGTGCTCCTTCCAGTGGAGGGATATCAATCCAGTGATCTTCATGAAGAACTTGGAGGCCTCCAATTTGATCTTGTAAAAGGATTGTAAGGAAGTCAGGATCACAGTGTATGGCATGCCCTATAGTCCGGTCAGGTTCAGGGCAAGCTGGGTAGTAGTGACAAACAAAGACATGCCCTTCCATGCACCCCATATCTGTGAGGTGAGAAGGATTGAGACCAAGGGCCTCGGACAGCAACCCAAAAAGCATTTGGCCTAAGCTCTGAACATCCTCTGAGTACTTTATCAATATTTCTCTGCATTTCAAGCTCATGAGTTTGATTCAATCAATGGTAAGATTGCTAAGATCTCAAGAGTATGTCTATAGTCTACCTGCAGGCAACTGGGTACTCTTTGGGAGGTGGAGGGTTTGGAGCCATGGCACAATACAAAGTGTCCCTCCAGTTTGCAGCTTTTGACACGTACAGATCATAATTGCTGATAAATCTCACTTTCTTCTCGTTCTCACGTGAGTAAAATTTCATCTTCACCTCTTTCGGTTGCTCATGGAATCTATGAACACCTGCAATGACCTTGTTCATGACATCTTGTGGGATGCCATGGTTTATAACCTGGAAGAATCCCCATTTCTCTGATGCATATCTGATCTTTTCAACAATTTCTGCATGTGCAGCAGGATCTCTTAGATCTATGATGGGAACCTGAAAACTATCATGATCATCCAACTTTGCAGACAGTATATCTTCAGGCGGCATGAAAAAGATTCGAGGAATTGTAACTACACCAGCATCAACAAGTCCCTTAACACCGGCTTTTGTGTCATCAAAGGCCTTCAGCTCTTTTGCTCTATCATAATCGTGTTCTTCTGTAGGTAAAACTTTCTGCAGGTCAGTGTCAATATCCATTTCTGCCGGTGGTTTATGCAGAACTTCTTCCGAAGCCAAAGAAGCCTTGGTCAACCAATAACAATGGTCTGGCTTGACAGAAGAAGCCAACAACTAACATATATGTATGCAAAAGAGCATTCAGACAACAAAGCAAGCAATCATATTAATATTCACCAATTCAGCTGGATGGGGTAAGAAATTAGCTGTTTATTTGTCAAAGTTGCTTACAAAGAACTAAAAACAGATAAAGTTTCTCACCAGCTGGAACAACTAATTCTAAATATTTAAGAATTTTTTATTTTCCACGTGCTTATTAAAATATATTATATCATCTCATCAAGATGGCACATTATTTTGTTTTTTTATCAATTGTTCGGGATAGCTCCTTTCACAATGTGAAACTTATGTTTTTAGAAGACTTTCAAAAAATAGATGGAAAGATTGAACTTCTGTGAAGAGTCTAAATTCTAAACAGCCCCAGATGTCATATGAAAACATGTAGAATGTAAGTTTTACTGCATTCCTTTTCTTGATGGACAAGGGCAGAGTTTGCCACTAATGCCTGGCAAAGAAGATGCAATATCGAATGCAAGTTATGTTTGTGTTCTAAACTGATTGTAAAATTTCTCTGGTTTCTTCTTTTGATCATGAATTAAACCAGGTCTGATCAAGCCCTCGGCTAACCTTCAATCGTTTGCTGGATTTGGCAACAGAAGATAATATCTCACCTTTTTTTTTTTCCTAAATCCAAAGAGATAATGTTGACTAAACTGACCAATGTGAAGTTATGATCACTGCTCTAATTTTCCAAATTCAGCGGGCATAACCATATTTGTTTAGCCATGATGATAACTGGTTAACAGTGGAATATCATTGTCTAATTGTAACTCTACCAGGGTAATCAGGTGACCAGTATTCTTAACAAAAACAAATCCAGTACCACGCCATTGAAGCAAAAAGGAAAAGTTGCTGCCACTGACCTCATTAGGTGCAAAAAGAAGCAAAACTTTTTAAGATAACCTCCTGAAAAACTGACAGAACTTCACGGCTATAAATGAGATTGAAAGCAGTCCTGGGCTTTTCAATTGGTGAAAGTTACTATACATTGGCTAAAAGTTTCGATATCTGTCATCAACAGCAACCGGTGAGTTCCTGTGATTTCTATATTTTATGGTCAAATTCCAGCATCTCGATCTCTTTTACCAGTTTTCTTCAAATATCAATGTATTCCAATCAAAATATCAAAGAAAACTTTGGGGTTTGACATTCTGTTAACCTAATTAAAAACCTGCAGACAAAAATCAAAATGCTGAAGGTTCTGTTCAAATTCAAACATTGTATATGTAAGACCCTAATCTCGCATGGAGATGTTATAAGCATCTGCTGTAATATATATATATATATATTGAAACTTAAACTCATATTTATGAGATATTTTTTATAAAAAAAATACGAGAGTTTTGAATCAAAACAGACAACACTTCCTATATAAACTAAAGAATTGGCAGCAGCAGCAATGAAGTACTTGTAATTACTGTTCTGTACTTCCTACATAACTAAAGCAATTTTTTCAATAAAAAAACCTAAAGAGAAATAGAACTTTATTCTTTATCATTCATTCCCTTTTGCCATATGCTTAACCAGAATCCATCATGGTTTAAATAGCAAAAGAATATGCTAAACCAAAACACATAAGACAAAAAAAAAAAAAAACAATAAAAAAAATTCACTTGCAACAAACTGAAAGAGCCATTCCTTTGAAAGGTACAACTTTTCACCATAAAATCTCAATTGACCAAATGTTTCACCATAACTAATCAATAAAAACTTAAACCTTTGCATCTCCAGCAACAGATTAACAAAAGAATTCATTGGTCATTCTAAAAGCTACATATTAGGAAACGGGTATTAAAAATGTAATCATCCACCATTAAACCTCAAGAAAAACAATGGGTATTTATCAAAAGGCCAAAGTTTTGAAGTGGGATGATACTTATGATATTGCACAGCTTTTGAGCTCACAGGATTTTCGATAAAAATCACGTGCAAGACTTCGATGCGTGCTGTACGAACATAAAAATCAAGCAAAAAAATTCAGGTTAAGTAGAAAAAGGTTGTAGCTTTGAGTTAAATTTGGGGCTTGGCGACGCGAGATAATTGGGGTTTTAGGTTAAATTATATAGGGAAAAGTGTGGGAGATTTTTAACGCTTTGGTTGAGATTTTAGTTTTTTGCCAATACTGGGCTCTAGCAGTGTCTCGTGGGCTGAAAAGAAAGACCATAGTTCGTGGCAATATGGGCTTGTCTCAGACAAGTGTTGGACAGTATCTTCAAGCTTTGGAGTTCCCTTCAGAAACAAACGCAAAGAGCAAACAAACAAGCAAAATGTTAGAAAACTGAAGTTTCATTAAAAAAAAAAAAAAAAAAAAAAGATATTTTGTGAAGATAAAAGAACGTTAGTTGAAGATGAAGTAAAGTATTCACTCAAGACTGCAAAAGGAAGTGACGAAAGGCTAGACGCCATGGACCTGACAATAGCTGCAACAAAGCAGCCTACACTTTCTCCTTCCCTCTTAGCTTTAACAAAAAGCGGAACGCTTCAATACCAGCAGCAAATCCCATTTCAGCTTCACATCCTCCCTGAACAACCCACCCTTGAACAAACCAGGCAAATCCATGCTCTTATGGTCAAAACCCACTTCAACCAAACCAAGTTTAGCCCTTCTGCACAATTAAATTTCCTTATTACATCTTACACTAAAAACAGCCAACCCCACAATGCACTTGACATCTATGCTTATTTGAGAAGAACGGACTATGAAGTTGATAACTTTATGGTACCTGCTGTCCTGAAAGCTTGCAGTATTGTTTCAATGACCCAGTTGGGTAAAGAAATACATGGTTTTGCAGTGAAGAATGGATTGATTCAAGATGTTTTTGTAAGTAATGCTTTGATACAAATGTATAGTGAATGTGAGAGTGTGGTGTCAGCCAGGTTATTATTTGATAATATGGATGTAAGAGATGTTGTTTCTTGGAGTACAATGATTAGAAGCTATGTTAGAGGTAAATTCCATGGGGAAGCATTGGGGATTATCAGAAAGATGCAAATTTCACAAATAAGACCTAGTGAGGTTGCCATGATTAGTATGATTAATTTATTTTCAGAGCTCAAGGACATTGAACTGGGAAAAGCAATGCATGCTTATGTTACAAGGAATCTTGAGAAAATGAGTGTTCATTTAACTACTGCTTTCATTGATATGTATGCCAAAAGTGGATATTTAGGTTCTGCAAGACTGCTTTTCAATGGATTGAACCAGAAAAGTATTGTTTCATGGACTGCTATGATAGCTGGATATATTCATTGCAATAAATTAGAAGAGGGAGTGAATCTTTTTGCTAGAATGTTTAAAGAAAGGATAAAACCAAATGAGATTACTTTGCTGAGCTTAGTTGTAGAATGTGGCTTTGTGGAGGTTTTAGAACTGGGAAAACAACTACATGCTTATATTTTGAGAAATAGGATTAGTGTGTCTTTGGCTCTTGCTACTGCTTTGGTTGATATGTACGGGAAATGTGGGGAGATAAGGAAAGCTAAGGCAGTTTTTGACACGGTTAAGAATGGAGATGTTATCTTCTGGAGTGCTATGATTGCAGCTTATGCACAAGCTCATTGCATTGATCAGGCTTTCGATCTTTTTGTCAAGATGAAGGACAGTGGAGTGAGACCTAACCAAGTAACAATGGCTACCATCCTTTTACTCTGTGCAGAAGTTGGAGCCCTTGATATGGGCAAATGGGTTCATACTTTCATAGACAGGCAAGTTGTTGAAACGGATAAGATATTAAAAACCGCACTATTGGAAATGTATGCCAAATGTGGAGACATTGATGGGGCTTGGAGACTGTTTAGGGAATTTAAAGATCAAGATATTGTCATGTGGAATACAATGATGGCAGGATTTGGAATGCACGGTTGTGGTAAGGAGGCTTTGGGGCTATTCTCCGAAATGGAAAGAGTGGGTGCTAAACCTAATGATATCACATTTATTGGTCTTCTTCATGCTTGTAGCCATGCAGGATTGGTGGAAGAAGGAAAGCTAATGTTTGAGAAAATGGTTAATGAAATTGGCTTGGTTCCAAAGATTGAACACTACGGTTGTATGGTGGATCTTCTTGGTCGAGCAGGACTGCTTGATGAGGCCTATGAGATTATCAAAAGCATGCCAATAAGGGCAAACACCATCATATGGAGTGCTCTTCTTGCTGCATGCAAGATTCACAAGAATACCGTATTAGGGGAAATGGCGGCAAGGCAACTTGTTTACCTGGAACCTCAAAACTGTGGTTACAATGTTTCAATGTCAAATATATATGCAGTGGCAAATAGGTGGAATGATGTTGCAAGGGTGCGAAAAGCAATGAAGAAAAAGGGAATGAAGAAGGAACCAGGGCTCAGCTCTATCGAAGTAAATGGATATGTTCATGAGTTCATAACGGGAGATAAGTCACACCCACAAATTGGAAAGATAAATGATATGGTATCTGAGATGGGAAAAAAGTTGGAGGAGGCAGGGTACATGGCAGACACCTCTGCTGTCCTACAAAATATAGATGAGGAAGAGAAAGAAACTGCCTTCAACTATCACAGTGAAAAATTGGCAATGGCTTTTGGCCTCATTAGTTCAGCTCCAGGTACCCCAATTCGGATTGTGAAAAATCTCCGAGTTTGTAACGATTGTCACGCTGCAACTAAGCTGCTGTCTAAAATCTATCAGAGGGTAATAATAGTACGCGATCGGAAGCGCTTTCACCACTTCAGAGAAGGAACCTGTTCCTGTGGAGATTACTGGTAGAAACCAGTTGACTGTGCTTGATCCAAGAATATAGTGAAAATGTGTACAGTTTAAGAAAAAAAGAGAACAAATATCCATATCCACATCTATATGAATTTTATCCTTTAAAAATGTTTGACACCTAAAACATATTACATTCAGATTAAGCGAAGATCAATCAACAATTTCAATTTGTTTTCTGGGTAAGAGTTAAGATCGGTAATGCTTCTGCTATGGACAACACGAAAGAAAGCGCGTTAACCAAGTCACTGCTGACGATGACGATCCCCACTAGCTCCAACAGAATGCCGACTGCTGATTTTCTCAGTAGAATACTTTTGCTGAAGCCATTCAAAAGCATTCACATCAAGTTCCCCAGTAACTGATTTCCCTTGCTTCCTACGTATTTGCTGCTCCCGAACAAAAGCCCATAGTTTTTTAATGGCATCCCTTTGTCGAGATGTAAACCTTGCTACATTGTCAAATGCATGCTTTACCAAGATGTCTAAAACTGTCTGGCACCTAAGAAGAATTACACATGCAATCAATCTCCTAAAAATAAAATCAACATAAGCAACTAAAAGCAGAGCTTCCTTTTCTTTCAAATAGTAGCAGAAAACTAACACTTACCATGGAGTTTTATAACTTCGAACAGCAATCTCTAAACAAGTAATTAACGCTTCTCTCTGTGACTTGAGAAATCTTTTAGTCGCTTCCTCATCCTCCTTGCTCTTGGAAGCCACGTAGAAATGACAACGGGTCAAGTTGGTAGGGATAGATTTTTGTTCGTATCGAATCCGATATGATTTTATATCCATAAAATCCGATTCAAGAATTTTTTTTTTATGTCCAAATCCAATTTGAACTGATATTATATAAATCATACCTGATTAATCGAAAATTAATAAAATATTATTTTTTATATAAATATAAAATTATATAAATATATATAAATAAAAACTAAATAATTAATGAAAAAATAATTTATATATATAGGTCGGATTTACTTAAAATTCAACTCTAATATTTTTTTATGATTATCTTATCTTATTCGACTCAAAATTAAATTTAAAAAAAAAAAATCGATCTTATAAAATTGAATCGAATCGAATCCCGTCAGAGACGGATTAGGTTGCTAATCCTAAAGCCACATCTTTATTTCCTTTTCTATCATCTTTTTTCCCAGATCCAGGAATCAGAGCATCGAGTCCAAAAGGATCAGACACATCCTTGTTATTTTCTGCAGCTGGAGCAACTACAGCTTGTTTCTTGTCATTGTCAGCATTACCGATTTCAGTCTCATCTTTCAGGGTAGCAGCTTCATCTATGTCATCATCCTGAGTTGCAAATGGAAGACCAGATATAGCATCTTTTAATTTACTAGCTGTTTTAGAAAACTATAAGAATGAACACATAAACACACTGTCAGCAACAAATTTTGTACGACCAAGAAAAGGGAATCAGTTGAAACAGTATTGTCACAAAACATTTTAGTCAAGCAAACAACCTTCACTAAGTAAAATTCAGCCATATTTACAAGAAAATCTATGCTCACTGTAACGTTTAAAAATACACTACAACACCACTAAAACTATTGCAAAATCCCCACTTTTCATATTTCCAAACACACACACATACATAAAAGAACATTAGACTACATATAATTGTCTCTGCATTGCATGTCGCAAGGAGTACTCACGTTTGTTACCACATTGTACACAGAAGATCGAATAACTCATTGACTGACAATACTGTGGCTACAAAACACCTACTAAAACTAAAAGTAAAGTACATTATACATACCACAAAGCTGTCATCAGTTAATAAGTCAATTGCCATCACAGCCCTAAATGTCCATACTGTCAGTTGGTTCTTCTGCTTCTTATTTAGGCACTGCAAGGAAACAGAATAAAAGATAATTCTCAAGGGACAAAAGCCAATTTATATTTGTAAGAAAAACTAAATTCATACTTCAACTACATCTTGTGCTGCTGAGAACAATGAATGATAATCTCCTCCCACTGAAAGATCAGTACAAGAAGTTGTTGATAACATTGCAGCCTCTAGTATAGCATAAAAGTGTTCACTAGTTCCTGCCTTCACACTTCCAGCCTGTATCAGCTGTATGGCAAGCTTTGAAGCCTTAGCAAACTTGGTGGGGTTCTTGATATGCGATGCAACCTCTGCATTGCCTCGATAACTTGTGTCTCTGAGGCATCTGTGGTCGTCTTAAATCTCAACTGCTTTTCTGGCGGGGCAACTGGGAAGTACAATGCATAACTAATCAGCTAATTGCAGAAAGATTTTAGCCAAAATAAGAAAAAGTAGAATAATACAATAAGAGAATTATAAATAACAAACAAAAAACTAATAGCACATAAGTACTTTCCCTTAAGAGTTCTATTATGCCAAAAATGAATTTCCATTTCCACTCAGCTGGATGGGGTAAGATATTGGCTGTTTCTTTGTCAAAGTTGCTTAGAAAGAACTAAAAACAGACGACAACTAACAACATAGTATGCAAAGGAGCATTCAGACAACAAAGCAAGCAATCATATTAATATTCACCAATTCAGCTGGATGGGGCAAGAAATTGGCGGCTTATTTGTCAACGTTGCTTACAAAGAACTAAAAACAGGACAAAGTTTCTCACCAGCTGGAACAACTAATTCTAATTATTTAAGAATATTGTATTTTCCACGTGCTTATTAAAGTATATTATATCATCTCATCAAGATGGCATATTATTTTGTTTTCTATCAATTGTTTGGATAGCTCCTTTCACACTGTGAAACATATGTTTTCAGAAGACTTTGAAAAAACAGATGGAAAGATTGAACTTCTGTGAGGAGTCTAAATTCTGAACAGCCCCAGATGTAATATGAAAACATGTAGAAGGTAAGCTTTACTGTATTCCTTTTCTTCATGGACAAGGGCAGAGTTTGCCATTAATGCCTGGTAATGCCTGGCAAAGAAGATGCAGCATCGAATGCAAGTTATGTTGGTGTTTTAAACTGATTGTAAAATTTCTCTGGTTTCTTCTTTTGATCATGAACCAAACCAGGTCTGATCAAGCCCTCGGCCAACCTTCAATAGATTGCTGGATTAGGCAACAGAAGATAATATCTCACCTTTTTTTTCTTCAATATACAGTGGTAACGTTGACTAAACTGACCAAATGTGAAATGATGATGACTGCTCTACATTTCCAAATTCAGAGGGCATAACCATATTCGTTTAGCCATGATGATAACTGGTTAACAGTGGAATATCCTTGTCTAATTGTTACTCTACCAGGGTAATCAGGTCACCAATATTTTTAACAAAAACAAATATGGTAACACGCCATTGAAGCAAAAAGGAAAAGTTGCTGCCACTGACCTCGTTAGGTGCAAAAAGAAGCAAAACTTTTTAAGATGACAACGTCCTGAAAAACTAACAGAACTTCACAGCTATAAATGATATTGAAAGCAGACCCAGGCTTTTCAATTGGTGAAAGTTACTATACATTGGCTAAAAGTTCAGTTTTCTGTCATCAGTGGCAACTGGTGAGTTCTTGTGATTTCTATTTTTTATGGTCAAATTCCAGCTCTCGATCTCTTTTACCAATTTTCTGCAAATATCAATGTACACACATTCTCTTGCAAACTCTCTATTACACATAAAAATATGTTAGACAGACACTTATAATTTTGTTTTAAAAAAAAAATCGTATTGACTTTATTATCTACAATGCTGAAAATCATGGTCGATGTTTGATTAAAATCTCATCATTATGGATTAATTAGAAGGACATTGATGGGGGGGGGGGGGGGGGGAGTGAGTGGGACTATTCTCGCCTTCCTTGAGTTATAGCTTCGGGTTGGTAGCTTACTCCATATATGCCCCTTAGCTAAGTATAGCTGGAGTGTGATTGAGATGTTAACTTATGTAGAAAATTATTTCTTGAACAGAAGCTGGACAGTGAAAATGCAAGGATTGCAGATTACTTCGATTTCATTGCTGTTACTAGCATAGGAGGCCTTGTTACAGCCATGCTTACCTCTCCAAATGAAAACAATCGACCTTTATTTGCTGCAAAAGATATCGACAGGTTTTTATCTTCAAGAGAGTGCATACATCTTTCCTTAAGAATCAGAACAGCCTCAACAACTAGTTGCAATTTAAATTCCTAAATCATTTCTTCCGATAGTTTGAGAATAATAAAAGCTTGGGGGAAATTATGGATTTGATATGTATCTCTACCCCTTCAGGTATAGCTTGAACTATAACAAAATGGGTTTTTAAATCAGTCAGGAACAAATACTCGGACCCAGTGTACCATTCTGCAGAGGCTTTTATTAAACGGATAGAAAGAGCAACGTTGCATCCCAAAAACTGATGAAGTGAGCCAATAGAATTCTATTCGATCGAATATTAGTTTCAAGAAAAGATTAGTTCAGATTCGAAATCGGATTTCAAAAATTTATAATATTATATATTATTCAAAAAATCAAATTAAATTCAATTCGATCTTAATCATTATCACCCTTGCAAAACAGGATGGCTTCTATTTGCACAAAATGATAAAAATGCTGTGAGACTCTAACCAATGTGTTAGGTCAGACCAAAATGATCAAGTTCTAAAAGGCAAAAAACAAACTGTTAAAGTCAGACCAAAAGAATAATAAAAGGAATAGTTTAAGATGTCACAATACATCTAATTAAATTATTCTATAAAATTTGAGTTCCATTCAACTTTGAGTTAGCAAAGGCATCCGCATATTCATTCGTCTTTCGTGAAATATAAAAAATTTATCGATTTTTGTATTAATTTATTTTTTTTTTTGAAAAAATTTAGAAGTAGAAGAGATTATTTATCTTTTAAGTGAATATAAACTGACAATCCAATTGAGTTTCATTAAATTTTCAGTTATGAATTTTTCAGATTTACAAATTGTCTATTAACAAAGGATTGCAGGAGGATTCAAACTTGGATGCCCAACATTCGTCCTTTACCAGTTCTATCAACCGACATTAATTTAAAGTTTTTCAAATGCAATATGTGATTCTTAATATTATGGGGGTGATTTGATCAAGTCATAGCATACAAAGAATCACTTTTAATAATCAGTGAATGAGTATTAGTCCATGAGAAAGTCACATACAAAAAACACACTTATATCAGTCTAACCTCATTCGAATCAGTTATCCCCACAAATTTAGAGATTTTCATCTTAGCAACTCCGAATCGGTTTCTAACCACTCCATCTATTCTCGTAGAACTCGATTTTCCAACAGTAAAACCATCCAGATTGAATTTGAGTGAGTCAAGCTCAGGTTTCTGGCTTGGAGTTAGATGAAATAGAAAGGATCAATGAGTTGAAATTTGGATAGAAATCCCTGATTTGATTTGCACTATCTTTCTGTATCAAACCAAAAAAAACTATATAACCATTTTTTATTTCGAAAAACACTTGATTATCAAATATACAGAGCTATAAATTGGGGTGAGACCAGCCGGGCTTTCCATATTTCAAGGACTAAAAGGCATATTGGCTATAAGTTCAAGTTTCTTTCAAATTAAAAAAAAAAAAAAGAGTTCATCTTTTTTCATAAATGGCAGCTGGTGAGTTTCCATGGTTTTTGTATTTTCTTTCTGTCAAATTCCAGCATCTCTCATTTACCAATTTGGGTAATTAATTTATGCATTATATATTGCATGCATTTCCGTGCTTATATATGCTTTCTTTTTTATTTTGAAACAAATTCGATTTCAGTTTTTATTAGAAGAATGCATATATAGAATCAAATATTCGAACTTTTTTCGTATTAGTTTTATTCCACGTGCCATGCGAGTGATTATTAACCAAATTATAATTATAATATAATATAATATAATATAATATAATAATTTTGATATTTTATAATAATAAAATTGAAATAATTATAATTATACTAAATTAAATGAAAAATGTAAATTTAAGTTTTAAAAAATAAATATAACAAAAAAATTAAAATTAAAATTCTAATAAAAAATAAATATTTAATGTTTTTTGTTTTGAATCTTTTTAGAAGTTTTCTTTTAAGTCTTTTAGTGTTAAGTCACCATTTTCATTCTTTTTTTATATATATTTTTCTTCTTTTTTTTAAAAATTTTTTCGATTATAAAAGATTGTCTACTATCACAATCAAATAGGATTTTGTACTTTCCTTCTTCTTTATTTTATGTTTTTTTAGAGCTTTTTAAAGCTTTTTTAGTGGTGGATTTTTATCTTCAATTTTATAAATTTTTTAGGCAATTGATCATTGCCAAACTCATTCAAACTATTACATTTCATCTATATTTCATTGAAAATTTAAATTTGTTATTTTGATTTGAAACCAAATTCTTATAAAGTTTTTGTTACTTGAAATAAAGTAAATATATAATTTTTTTCATTACTAACTTCTATTTTTAACATGTACTTATTTATGTAATATAAATCATTTTGTAATTTCATTTTGTAATTTCATTTTATAGTAAAAAATGCATACTTACATGAATTTTACTAATTAAAAATATTAATTTGTAAACCTATTCTAAAAAAAGGATATGAAGTAATAAAAAAACTATTAGTATATCAATGTAATAATTGATGATGTTTATTTATGTATTTATATGGGATATTGACTAAAACTACTTTTAGTATCGAATATTGATTCTTAAAAAGTAATTAAATATACATAACTTATATGTTATACTAAGAGTTTAAAACAAACTTTAGTTAAAGGTATATCTTATCCTAATCAAATAGTTTTTTATGTTGTTCTTTAAATATTCAAATACTTTTTTCAATTAACTTTAGTTCAATATTATTACTGTTTGTTAAATAATGAAATATCATAATTTGAAAATTAATAAGATATGATCTATTTTAGACAAATATCAGAAGATATATCTTAAAGGTAAACTATGTTTTAAATCTTAGACTTTAAAATTGATAGTAAATATATTTTTAATATTTGAACTCTTTTTTAATTAAAATGGAGTAATTTCGATGAACACTTAATTATAAATCAAGTATAAGTCATACAAAAAATTCATTATTTAAACGATATTATTAGAAAATTTAAATTTATAGAATTCATACTATTATTAATATTATTAGATCATATACTTTAATTTAAAATATTATGTACCTGAGAAAATAACTAATAAGTAATTTTTCTATGGTGTTTTTCAATAAATTTAAACTCATTATTTTTCTCTTTCATTTTAAAAATATCTTTGAAGACAAATTTTTTGTATAATTGCTATCAACGTTATAAATGATACCATAAAACACAACAATTTATTTTAGTAAAGATATAGCATTAATCTAGTTACTATTAACATATTATCAAATAGAAAATCAATGACATGCAAATATAGATAAAGTTATTGCAAATTTTCACTTCAAAATTTGATTTTTTTTAATAAAAATATGTTGTTATAGTAATTGGTACATGAATATTGTTTTAATTATTTATATATGTGTATAATATCCATAAATATTGTAACTCAATACCTTAGTATTAAATGGCAATTAATAACATTTTTAAATGAATTAAATATGTTAGACATATTAAAAAAATATAGCTCTATATCAATATTTAACCAAAAAAAAAAAAAAAAACTAAGTTAGTAATGATTTATTACTATATGTTATCGATGATTTGTTGCTAAGTTATATCACTAATTTATTATCAAAATATGAATAATTTACTATTAAGTTATCCAGACTTTACTATTAAGTTAAAACTGATTTATTAATAAGTTATCATTGATTTATTATTATCACTGATTTACAACTAAATTATAAGTGATTTAGCATTTAATTATCAATAAATTATGACTAAGTTAACTCTGATTTATTATTATTATTGATTTATTACTAAGTTTTTACTTCATTCTTGCTAGTAACTGGAGTTCAATCCCTAAAAACTTCAAATATAAAAAAATTTATCATCGATTGACAATTAAATTGTTACTAATTTATTACTATGTTATCAGTGATTTATTATTATATTATTAATTATTTATTATTAAGTTATAAATAATTTACTACTAAGTTATTGATGATTTAGTATTAAGTTATTAATAATTTATTATAAAGTTGTAACTAATTTACTATAAAGTTATCGATGATTTACTACAAAATTGTCATTGATATATAATTAAGTTATAAGTGACTTATTATTACGTTATTAGTGATTTACTATTATATTATTATGCATTTACTAATTACCATTGATTTATTACTAAGTTTTCAATAGTTAGCTATTAAGTTATCAATTATTTACTACTAAATTATAATTGAATTACTACAAAGTTATTTATGATATATTATTAATTTTATCAATTAATTACAATATATGGGATAATTTTCTTTTTATAAAATATAACATTATTGTTTCGTTCAAATTTAGAATTTTTTTACTAAATTTTTTTAACGAAAAAGTTCATGGTAGATTTATCATAATCCTTTTCTCTTTCTAGTAACCAAGGTTCAATTATTAATAACTTTAAGTATAAAAAAAAATGTTATCACTAATTAACAAATAAGTTACGACTCACTTACTACTACCTTATCACTAATTTACTACTAAATTATCATGATTTATTATTAAGTTATAAATAATTTACTACTAAGTTATTGATAATTTATTATTAAGTTATTAATAATTTATTATAATGTTATTATTGATTTATTATAAAGTTATTGATGATTTACTATAAAGTTATTAATAATTAACTAATTTATAACTAAATTATCATTAATTTATAAATAAATTATCAATGAATTATAACTAAATTATCAATGTTTTACTATTACATTATTAGTGATTTACTATTAAGTTATCAATAATTTACAACTATGCTGTTATGCATTTACTACTTTGCCATCATTGATTTACTATTGAGTTTTAGTAATTAGTTATTAAATTATCATTGATTTATCGTTAAGTTATTTATGATTTACTACTAAATTTATAAGTTAATTACTATTAAACTAAAATAAATTTACTATTATGCTATCATTAATTTAGTACTAAATTTTCATTGATTTACTATTAAATTATCAATGATTAACTATTAAGTTATCTTTTTTTATGAAGTTATTATTAATTTACAACTATGTTATTATGTATTTACAATTATGTTATAATTGATTTATTATTAAGTTATTATGCTTTGACTATTATATTGTTGCTAATTTACTACTAAATTATAATTGATATACTATTAAGTTATAGATCTTATTTACTATACTAAATTATTATTGATTAACTATTAATTTACTAATGATTACTATTAAGTTATATTGATTTACTTTTAATTTTCAATTGTTAATTATTAGTTAGTTATAAATTCTTTACTATTAAATTATCATTGATTTATTACTAAACTATTTATGATTTATTACTAAATTTGTCAATTAATTACTACCCCCTTTATTTGTCCTAATTAAATTATAATAATTGAATTTTTTTGGTTAAATTTTTCTAACTTTGACATCTATTATTTTAAATATTTTAATAAATTAAATTTTACAAAATATATATTTAGAAACTACTTCCCATAAAGTTTTTAAAATATTTTTTCATATTTTTATCAATAATAAATAAAAAAATAATAGGTGATTAAAATTGAAAAAAATTGACCAAAAAAATTAAAATGTGACAATTTCATTGGGATGGAAGGAGTATTAAATTGAACCTTATTTACTATTAAATTATCATTAATTTACTATTAAGTTATAATTGATTTATTACTAAGTTATCAATAATTAACTACTAAGTTATCACTTATTTTTTATTAAGTTATCCTTAATTTACTAATATGTGTTATACATTAACAATTACGTATAAATGATTTACTATTAAGTTATTTATTATTTCTTATTATGTTATTATGTATTTATTATTATGTTATCATACACTATTTTATCAATTATTTATTACTAAATTATTATTTACTTACTATTAAGTTATTATTATTTTACTATTAAGTTATTCATAATTTACTATACAGTTGTCATTAATTTAGTATAAAGTTATTATTGATTTTGTCTAAATTATCATTAATTTATAACAAAATTATCAATAATTTGCTACTATATTATTATACATTTACTACTAAGTTATAATTGATTTACCATTAAATCTTCTATAATTAATTTAATTGTGTAAATCATATTAATATGTGTAATATATTATAAACACTAAATTATTTATTTGTAGAAAAACTATTTTAAGCCTTTTAGCTGTATTGCTTGTATTAACTAGGACATAAATAACTTAACAAAAAAAAAACTATTTTAATAAGAAAAAAAATAAAAAGTAGATAATATTTTAATTTACTAAAATATATTAAATAAAAATAAATAGAGAGAATTTAATAAATTACCACATTTTAGATATAATATAGATATATATTAAACATTTTCTTAATTATAGAATGTCCTATTCAAGGTAGGCTATAAAATCTAAAGTATGTATATATTTGTGAGTATTCTAAATATTTAGCTAAAATTTAAATAATTTTTTTTATAGTAAAGTTGGCTAAATTCCAAGTGGAGCACTTTTACACATTAAGAGAAAAAAAAAATTAAAGGTCATGTTATCATTTGCCATCCAACACCTTTATTTTTTTTAATCATTTTCATATATATTATGATACATTGACCCATTGAGTAATAAAAAGACTAATTTAATAATTTTACGATCTATATAAAATATTAATTTATTCATTTATTTTGTTTATATATATATATATATAAAATTTAACATTATCAATTGAATTAATTTTTTATCTTAATTGTATGATTATATAAATAAACATATTTTATTTCACATCCTCATACTTCAAATTTTTAATTATGCAACTAATGAGTTTAATTGTAAGTCTCTCTTTCTTTATGAATTAAAGAACTTGTTGGACATACATGATTGGCATGCAATGTATTATTAATAAGAATGTATCAAATTAAAAAATCACTTTTAATATTATTTACAATTCATACTTTTATATGTATATATCATAGATGATACATGTATTTATCTATAATAAATACACTCATAAGTACAAATAATTATTAAATAGATGCTTTCATGATAAGAGTACAAATTAATAATCATATACTTAAAGAATATAAACAAATAACAGAAAATAAACTGCAACATTATTGATTCAAAGAATATAATAATTTGTTATAAAATTAATAAAGCTTTGATCATTCAACAAAACGCACACAATTAATCATGTGATTAAAATATTTTTCACTATCAAAATACAAAAATATTCTAAAGCATTCTTAATTGAAAAAAAATAAATTTATATTAATCAAGGAAAAACTATAAAATATATTTGTAGTAGAGTTTTTAAATTTCACAATTGAAATTAGTAACGTAACACATATACCTTTTAAGCTTCAAAGTATATTAAAAAAAGCTAATTGAAAAAATAAGTGAGTGATATTTAAAAAAAAAAAAACCTAATTGAAAAAGTAAGTGAGTGATGTGTTAATTTTTTAACCCACTTATGGAATTAAAAAAAAAATAACTCAACTAATATTATATCAAATAATTTCTCTTATTCAAGATTAATGTTTCTTAATAATATTGACTATGGTTTTATTAAAACATCTTAAGTACAAAATATTTTAAATTAAAAATAAAAAATAAGGATTGATTGAAAATAACTTGGATGTAATATAAAATCAATCTATGGAAGGCAAAATAAAATCTAAATCTATAGAAGACAAAATAAAATCTAAGTTTAGTAACAATTCACATAGATAAGAGATTATATTCATAAAGTAAAAATTTGTTTAGGCATTATAACGTTAAAACGTGATTGCATAAAGTAATTAGAAATATTATAGTAAAATAAATCAATCATTGCAATCATTAAACATATAAATGTATATTTATCATAAAAAATTAAAAAAATCAAACATACAAACTTACCATAATACATGTATTACTCTTTCTCAATAATTTTTTGATAATTTAATTAATAATTTTGTATGAACTTTAATTTTAATTAATCTAAATTAAATAAATAAATAATATAAATATATTTAAGGACTCATGATATGTATTATTAAAGAAGATAAAGAGTAAATTATGTTGTATCTTGAAAAAAAAAATTATATGTTTTACTAAGGATAAAATTAATTGTTTTTGGGACATAAACATTATGATATAATAATTTAGACTAAAATAATGACTAATTGAGCAACAAAGGAAAGATGTCTATGCTTTGTTTAATATTAGGGACTCATAGTATGCTATAACCCATAGGATGAGAAATATGTTTTATATAAATTTAATTGAATTATTGCTTATGATATTGAACAGAAAAAAGAGTAAATTTGGGTTAATTTTTGACAATATATCCACCATATCTCACAAATAAATTTTTAGTGTCGTTTAATTTGATATAAATTCTATTCATAAATTTTTAATTGATTTAAATTTAAATAACTAACAAATAAAAAGCTCTATATTTAATGGCAACTAATCTTTATTAAATAAATAAATAAATGCTAGAACTTTAAAGGTAAATTTGTTATTTTTTAAAATTCATAAGGGTATTTATGCTTAATTTTTAACATTTTTGGATTAATTTAAATAATTAAATAATAAAAGCTATATTTAATGAAAAATAATCTTTAATACATAAATAAAAAATGCTAGAAATTTAAAGGTAAATTTGTTATTTTTTAAAATTTATAAGGGTATTTATGCTATTAATTTTTAACACTTTTGGATTAATTTAAATAATTAAATAATAAAAGCTATATTTAATGAAAAATAATCTTTAATACATAAATAAAAAATACTAAAAATTTAAAGGTAAATTTGTTATTTTTTTAAACTTGTAAGAGTATTTATATCGTTCATTTTTAATAGTTTTAGAGTTCATACTTTTATATATATAATTTTATATATAGATGTTATATATTTAGTAGAGAAGCCAACACCATTATAATTTTAGACTTTCGAATTAATATTTCTATATATATTATCTATAAGTAAGCCTGAATTCATGATTGATATTATTTGACAAAATCTCGTAATGGATTGATTAGAAGGAAAGATCGCTACAATTCTCAGCGTCGATGGTGGTGGAGTGAGAGGCATTATCCCTGCAACAATTCTGGCCTTCCTTGAATCCTATCTCCAGGTTGGTTGTGCGGGTGGGACGTTGAACTCATGTTCATTACTTGCTAACCGGTAATGAACCAAATATTGCAGTGTGATTGAGTTAATCGTAACTTTCTTCTTTTGGTTTGTTTTTTGTTCATTAACAGAAGCTGGATGGTGACAATGCAAGGATAGCAGATTACTTTGATTTCATTGCCTGGACTAGCACAGGAGGCCTCGTTACGTCCATGCTCACCTCCCCAGATCCAGATGATGGTTCATCTGAATCTAATCGACCTTTCAGTACAGAAAAGATCATCAAATTTGATCAAGAACAGTCTCCCAAAATATTCCTCAAAAAAAGCAACAATTAGAAGCCTCGGGACTTCAAAACAAAATGTGGCTTGCTAAAGCTTGGAGAAATTAGTGTTCTATAAATTTCTGATAGAATATAATATATATTGTCATCTTCTTGATCAGGCACACTGTTTTGGAACCCGCAGTGAAAGAGTTGGTTGATTCAGTGGTACTGAACGAGGAATGTGTAGTGAAACGTTCAACTCTTCCAATGCCCGACTGGGTGACTCGGATAATAGACCAAACGAAAGTTATCATTAAAACCCTTTTTGCCCCAGATATGATGGCGACAAGTTGGAGAAAGCGATCAAAGAAAAGGTTGGAGATAGAAAGCTTTGTCAGACTCTAACCAATGTGATAATCCCTTCTTTCAACATCAAGCTTCTCCAACCAACAGTTTTTTCCACTATGAAGGTTTGTTGATTTTGGCTTTTGCTCAATACTAAAACTGTTGGGATTCAAGAAAAATTTTTTGTTCCCATGAATCGTTTGATCAGGCGACGCGTGATGATTTAGAGGATGCTAAACTGCTAGATGTTTGCATGAGCACTTCCGCAGCACCATATTTCCTGCCTCTTCGTAAGTTTGAAATCAACGCATTAGACCGCACCAGAAAATTCTACATGGTCGATGGTGGTGTTGCCGCCAACAATCCTGTATGGTATTTTCCGAAACACTGGTTTTAATTACATTTTTTTCCCATCTAACATCTTGATTCTCATTTTGCTGATTTTGACAAATTTTTATCAGACTTTGCTGGCAATATCAGAGGCTGCCAAGGAGATGTCTGCACATGGAAAAACTCAATGCATGAGAGACATTGATTGCAGTAAACTTCTTGTTCTTTCCCTTGGAACCGGATCATCAAATTGGAATAACAAGATTGATCAGGTCTATGAAAACTGGGGACCCCTCGATTGGGTGGTTGGGAAGAATTGTATCCCCATCATTGATGTTCTTCTTACTGCAGTGGATAATATGGTTGACATATATTTGTCTGCTTTCTTTCAAGGCACTAGTTTCGGGAAAAATTATCTATGAATTCAGGTATTCCCTTCTGTATATTGATTTTTTTTTCATTCTTCACTCCTGCTCTTGCATCCAATCCAAAGACAACTATCCTTTCAAATAGACTTCAATTCAGAATTTCATTTCCTTCTTTTTGCTAATCGAATAGTTACATATTCGATGGTAACCCAATATTTTATGATATTTCTCACAACCAAAACGGTTAATGTCGCTTTACATTGAACCAGACTGACAGCTTGAAAGGTTCTGAAATCACCATGGACAACTCGAACAAAAAACACCTTACACAGCTTGAGAAGACCGGCACTGACCTCCTGGAGAAGCCTGTTTCTGCTGTGGACTTGGCAAGTGGTTTACTTAAACCAATTAAAGATGCAGGCATAAATAAAGATGCACTCAAGAAGTAAGACTAAGATTCTATGAAAGGTTGCCTTTGTATTTGCATGCTACCTCATAATCCATCATGGTTTTAATCAAAATGCTCTTGATTGGAATTGAGCAGCTTTGGTGATCGATTGTCAGCTGAAAGCAAGCGTCGCCAAGGTAAAAGCGCCAACTAGTACCAGTGAGGCCGCAAGATCCATCCTAGAGACCATAATTTCTCTAGCTAGAGCCTAGAGATGCAAGGTTCACTTTCATATCGTTGTTTAAATTCCCTTTTGTTTGTGTGCTTATAAGGCCACGGAACTATACTCGAACTTAGGAGGCAGTCCAGGTCAAGGATCTATAGTCCATGCATAAGAGTCCATCGTTTATGTTATGTACTTCTGTTATCAAGTAAAATAAAAGTATCATAGTATTGGAAATACAACAGTAATCCAAGTATAAAAGGCAAACAAATGTATCAGAAATGAAATTGATCAGTTCCTCTCCCATCCAAAAGTGTATAATCTGATCATTTCAAAACAAAAATGTACAATCTGATCAAACATGACACTGAAGCAGTTTTTCCTACCGGAAAGTACACAATCAGTGACAAAAAGTGGATAGAGGCATAGAGCCCAAATTGCCGTAGAGAATCATCAAAGTCATATATTGCTCTGGCTTATCATAATTTGAAAAATTCTGACATAGTAATGCTGCATTAAAACGGATTACTTACAGATAAGAGGAATTATTATAGCATCCTTGCCATCTAATCCAAACAAATAGATTAGAATACATCAGTTAAAATTTCAGTTCTCTTTTAGCTGACCAGAGTCTTCGATCACGACTGGTTGCAAAGTCCTCCCACTATCAGTGCCTGCTTGTTCCATCTCCTTGACAACGCTATAACCATCCACTACTTTACCAAAGACAACGTGCTTTCCATCAAGCCATGGAGTCTTCTCGGTGCATATAAAGAATTGAGAACCATTGGTGTTTGGTCCAGCATTTGCCATTGACAAACAACCAGATCCAGTATGTTTGAGCTTGAAGTTCTCATCTGCAAATTTCATGCCATAGATTGATTCTCCACCAGTGCCATTCCCCCTTGTGAAATCTCCACCTTGACACATGAAGCTTGGGATGATTCGGTGAAATGTTGAGCCTTTATAGTGCAATGGCTTCCCAGACATTCCAACACCTTTCTCCCCAGTGCAGAGGGCACGGAAATTTTCAGCAGTTTTTGGTACAACATCAGCAAATAGCTCCATTACAATTCGACCAGCTTTCGCTTTTCCAATCAAAATATCAAAGAAAACTTTGGGGTTCGACATTCTGTTAACCTACAGACAAAAATCAAAATGCTGAGGGTTCTGTTCAAATTCAAACATTGTTTATGTAACACCCCAATCTCGCATGGAGATTCTATGGGCATTTGCTGAAGTACAAATGTTGAGACGTAAACTTCTATGAGAGGCGCCTTTTTGAAAAAAAAAAGTGAATTTTGAATCAAAGCAGACCTCACAAGTTGGGTGAAGGTATCTATCGTACTCAACCAAAAGAACTAGCAGCAGCAGCAATGAAATACTTGTAATTACTGTTCTAGCAAAATTTTCAAAACCTACAGAGAAGTTGAACGTTATTTTTTTTACCATTCCTTCCAGTTTGCCATATGTTTAACCAGAACCCATCATGATTTAAATAGAGAAAGAATGTGCTAAACTTAAACACATAAAAAAAAAATCAAACAAAACATGTGCATCAAACTGAAAAAGCCACAACGTTTCACCATAAAATCTCAATTGACCAGATGTTTCACCATAACTTATCAATAAAAACTTAAACCTTTGCATCTCCAGTAACAGATTAACAAAAGAAAATGTAATCATCCACCATTAAACTTCAAGAAAAATAATGGGTATTTATTAAAAGGCCAAATTTTTGAAGGGGGGTGATACTTATGATATTGCACAGTTTTTGAGCTCACAGGATTTCAATAAAAATCACCTGCAAGCCTTCGATGTGTGCTATATGAACATAAAAATCGAGCAAAAAAACTAAGGTTGAGTAGAAAAAGTTTGTACCTTCGAGTGAAATTTGAGGCTGGAGACGCTAGGAAATGAAGATCGAAGAAACTGGGGTTTTAGGTGACATTATATAGGGAAGAGTGTGGGAGATTGTTAGGGTTTTAGTTGAGATTTTAGTTTTTTGCCAATCCTTGGCCCTTGTGTATCTCGTGGGCTGAAAGCAAGCCCAAAGTTCTGTGGCTATATGGGCTTGGCAAAGTGTTGCACAGTATCTTCAAGTTTTAGAGTTCCGTACAGAAGCAAATGGCAAAGAGCAAACAAACAAGATGTCAGAAAACTGAAGTTTCATTAGATAAAAGAACAGATATTTTGTGTAGATAACGAACGTTTGGTTGGCGATGAAGTAAAGTATTCACTTCAGACTCCAAAAGGATGTGACGAAAGCCTAAAAGCCATGGACCTGACAATAGCTACAACAAAGCAGCCTACTTTCTCCTGCCCTCTTAGCTTCCACAAAGACTGGAACGCTTCAATACCAGCAGCAAAGCCCATTTCAGATTCATTTCGTCCCTGAACAAACCAGGCAAGTCCATGCTCTTATGGTCAAAACCCACTTCAACCAAACCAAGTTTAGCCCTTTGGCACAATTAAATTTCCTTATTACATCTTACACTAAAAACAGCCAACCCCACAATGCACTTGACATCTATGCTTATTAGAGAAGAATGGACTATGAAGTTGACAACTTCATGGTGCCTGCAGTCCTGAAAGCTTGCAGTATTGTTTCAATGACCCAGTTGGGCAAAGAAATACATGGTTTTGCAGTGAATAATGAATTGATTCAAGATGTTTTTGTAAGTAATGCTTTGATACAAATGTATAGTGAATGTGAGAGTGTGGTGTCAGCCAGATTATTATTTGATAATATGGATGAGAGAGATGTTGTTTCTTGGAGTACAATGATTAGAAGCTATGTTAGAGGTAAATTGTATGGGGAAGCATTGGAGATTATAAGAAAGATGCAAATTTTACAAATAAGACCTAGTGAGATTGCCATGATTAGTATGATTAATTTATTTGCAGAGCTCAAGGGTATTGAAATGGGAAAAGCAATGCATGCTTATTTTGCAAGGAATCTTGAGAAAATGAGTGTTCATTTAACTACTGCTTTCATTGATATGTATGCCAAAAGTGGAAATTTAGGTTCTGCAAGACTGCTTTTCAATGGATTGAACCAAAAAAGTATTATTTCATGGACTGCTATGATAGCTGGATACATTCATTGCAATAAATTAGAAGATGGAGTGAATCTTTTTGCTAGAATGATTAAAGAAAGGATAAAACCAAATGAGATTACTTTGCTGAGCTTAGTTGTAGAATGTAGTTTTGTGGAGGCTTTAGAACTGGGAAAACAACTACATGCTTATATTTTGAGAAATAGGATCTGTGTCTTTGGCTCTTGCTACTGCTTTGGTTGATATGTACGGGAAATGTGGGGAGATAAGGAAAGCCAAGGCAGTTTTTGACACAATTAAGAACGGAGATGCTGTCATCTGCAGTGCTATGATTGCGGCTTATGCACAAGCTCATTGCATTGATCAGGCTTTCGATCTTTTTGTCAAGATGAGGGACAGTGGAGTGAGACCTAACCAAGTAATAATGGCTATTCTGTCAGGAATAATGAATTAAATTTTATAAGATATTTATTTAGAATTTGTTAGATATTATTTGATGGATTTATTGAATAAAAATTTTAAAATAAAAAAATTTTTAATAGATAAATTTGATTTGCATAACAAGAATTTTAAAAGGAGAAGAATTTTTAATAATTAAGTTTGTATGATTATAAATAAATGAAATCTCTCTCAATTAGGTATGAAAAAAATATGTAAGAGAGTTGTAGGGTTTTATAAGTAGACACCTCATAAGATTACTAAATATTTACATCTTACGGGTATGTATATTTGTTTGTGAGAAGATTAAGAGGGTCCACGTAAATGTGATATATGGGTGCATATGGGTATGCGTTTAGTTGTGTTGAAGGGGTGCACATGGATATATGTTTGTTTAGGTTAAGAATATTCCATAAGATTAGAAGAGATTGAAAAAATCTATGAGTATTGATTATTGAGTGGTAAATATATTTTGATGTATGTTTGTAATTTTTTACAATTAATGGATCATGTTTTTCATTTATAAACGTAAATCAATTTAATCAAATTACATTAAATTATTATCTTTTATGTGTTTAATTCATTATTTGATTTCACTTTCACTTATGTGATTTAATCGAGTTCTTTTGGCCTAACAACTTTTACTGTGTGCAGAGGTTGGAGCCCTTGATCTGGGCAAATGGGTTCATACTTTCATAGTCGGGCAAGTTGTTGAAACGGATAAGATATTAAAAACCGCACTATTGGAAATGTATGCCAAGTGTGGTGACATTGATGGGGCTTGGAAACTGTTTAGGGAATCTAAAGATCAAGATATTGGCATGTGGAACACAATGATGGCAGGATTTGGGATGCATGGTTGTGGTAAGGAGGCTTTGGAGCTATTCTCCGAAATGGAAAGAGTGGGTGCTAGGCCTAATGATATCACATTTATGCTTGTAGCCAGGCAGGATTGGTGGAAGAAGGACAGTTAATTTTTGAGAAAATGGTTCAGGAAATTGGCTTGGTTCCAAAGATTGAACACCACGGGTGTATGGTGGATCTTCTTGGTCGAGCAAGAATGCTTGATGAGGCCTATGAGATTATCAAAAGCATGCCAACAAGGGCAAACACCATTATATGGAGTGCTCTTCTTGATGCTTGCAGGCTTCACAAGAATACTGTATTAGGGGAAATGGCTGCAAGGCAACTTGTTTACCTGGAATCTCAAAACTGTGGTTAAAATGTTTCAATGTCAAATATATATGCAGTGGCAAATAGGTGAAATGATGTTGCAGGGGTGCGAAAAGCAATGAAGAAAAAGGGAATGAAGAAGGAACCAGGGCTCAGCTCTATCGAAGTAAATGGATATGTTCATGAGTTCGTAACGGGAGATAAGGCACAACTGCATGTTGAAAAGATAATGATATGGTATCTGAGATAGGGAAGAAGTTGAAGGAGGCAGGGTACATGGCAGACACCTCTGCTGTCCAAAAAAATATAGATGAGGAAGAGAAAGAAACTGCCCTCAACTATCACAGTGAGAAGTTGGCAATGGCTTTGGGCCTCATTAGCACAGCTCCAGGCACCCCAATTCGGATTGTGAAAAATCTCCGAGTTTGCAACGATTGTCACTCTGCAACTAAGCTGCTGTTAAAATCTATCAGAAAGTAATAATAGTACGGGATCGTAAGCGCTTTCACCACTTCAGAGAAGGAACCTGTTCCTGTGGAGATTACTGGTAGGAACCAATTGGCTGTGCTTGACACAAGAATATGGTGAAAATGTGTACAGTTTAAAGAAAAAAAGGAGAATAAATATCCATATCTATATGAATTGTATCGTTTAAAAATGTTTTGACACTTAAAACATATTATATTCAGATTAACAGAAGATCAATCAACAATTTCAATTTGTTTTCTGGGTAAGAGTTAAGATCGGTAATGCTTCTGCTCTGGACAACACGAAAGAAGGGCATTAACCAAGCCACTGCTGACAACGACGATCCCCACTAGCTCCAACAGAATGCCTAATACTAATTTTCTCAGTAGAATACTTTTGCTGAAGCCATTCAAAAGCATTCACATCAAGTTTCCCAGTAACTGATTTCCCTTGCTTCCTACGTATTTGCTGCTCCCGAACAGAAGCCCATAGCTTTTCAATGGCAGCCCTTTGTTGAGATGTAAACCTTGCTACATTTTCAAATGCATGCTTTACCAAGATATCTATAACTGTCTGGCACCTAAGAAGAATTAAACATGCAATTAATCTCCTAAAACAAAAATCAACATAAGCAACTAAAAGCAGAGTTTCCTTTTCTTTCAAATAGCAGCAGAAAACAACTAATGCTTACCATGGTGTTTTATAACGTTGAGCAGCAATCTCTAAACAAGTAATTAAGGCTTCTCTCTGTGACTTGAGAAATCTCTTAGTCTCTTCCTCATCCTCCTTACTCTTGGAAGCCACATCTTTCTTTACTTTTCTATCATCTTTTTTCCCAGATCTAGGAATCAGAGCATCGAGTCCAAAAGGATCAGATGCATCCTTGTTATTTTCTTCAGCTGGAGCAACTATAGCTTGTTTCTTGTCATTTTCATCATTGCCAATTTCAGTCTCACCTTTCAGGGTAGCAGCTTCATCCATGTCATCATCCTCGGTCGCAAATGGAAGACTAGATATAGCATCTTTTAATTTACTAGCAGTTTTAGAAAACTATAAGAGCGAACACATAAACACACTGTCAGTAACAAATTTTGTACGACCAAGAAAAGGGAATCAATTGATATAGTAGTGTCAAAAAACATTTTAGTCAACCAAACAACCTTCACTAAAGCCACATTTACGAGAAAATCTATGTTTCACCGTATCAATAAAATTACACCACAACACCACTAAAACTATTGCAAAATTCCTGCTTTTCATATCTCCGAACACACACACACACAAACAAACATTAGACTGCATATAATTGTCTCTGCATTGCATGTCACAAGGAATACTCACATTTGTTACCACGATGTACACAGAAGATCAAATAACTCATGACTGACAATACTGTGGCAACAAAGCACAAATTAAAACTAAAAGTAAAGTACATACCACAAAGCTGTCATCAGTTAATAAGTCATTTGCCATCACCGCCCTGAATGTCCATACTGTCAGTTGGTTCTTCTGCTTCTTGTTTAAGCACTGCAAGGAAACAGAATATAAGACAATTCTCAAGGGACAAAAGCCAACATATATTTGTAAGAAAAACTAAAATCATACTTCAGCTGCATCTTGTGCTGCTGAGAACAGCGAATGATAATCTCCTCGCACTGAAGGATCAGTACAAGAAGTTGTTGATGACATTGCAGCCTCTAGTATAGCAAAAAAGTGTTCACTAGTTCCTGCCTTCACACTTCCAGCCTGTATCAACTGTATGGCAAGCTTTGAAGCCTTAGCAAACTTGGTGGGGTTCTTGATATGTGATGCAATCTTCTGCATTGCCTCGATAACTTGTGTCTCTGAGGCATCTGTGGTCATCTTAAATCTCAACCGCTTTTCTATTGCAGCAGCTGGGAAGCACAATGCATAACTAATCAGCTAATTACAGAAAGATTTTAGCCAAAATAAGAAAAAGTAGAATAACACAATAAGAGAATTATAAATAACAAACAAATAACTAATAGCACACAAGTACTTTCGCTTGAGAGTTCTATTATGCCAAAAATGAATTTTCATTTCCAAGGTCTCATATAATTAAAATAATATGACACAAAACCCCACTTTCTTCGTTCTCCTGCCCCCTTTCCCCCTCTCCCATGATTGAAATAAAACTATCTAATGTACTATTGATCATTCAATCGGAAAACTAAAACACTAGCTAAAATTACCAGATCATAACGAGTAAATACCATATACATAAGACAGCATATATCGATGTTGTACTTGGAATGAATATAACTAGAATCTTAAGTCATTAAACGTGGTCAAATCAATCTGCCAAGTCTTATATTTCTTCTTCCTTTTCAAGTTCTATTTTTACAAACACCTGAAGACAAGAAACCAAAATTTTCACCTCTGTTCTCCACCTAGTCTCTCTCATAAACCAAAGAATAAAATGCTCAGGCAAGTGCATATCCATAAAACCCTAAGGTCATACTCAATTATCATTCTCAAAGCACTTTCTTCCAAAATGCCAAACATATTAACCTCATACATGAGAACAAAAATACTTTCAGTATTCAAGCCTCATTAATCCCTAACTCATAATTAAAATTACCACAGAAAAGGAAAAAAAAAAAGAAACTTGAACTGAATTCTTTGCAAAATCCCAAAATTACCATCTAAAAACACATTCTTAGCATCCAAAAAGCGAAACCCATTTCAATTTCTACTTCATAGTAGTAAATAAAATTGCAACACCCAGAATTAAAAATCAAATAAAAATATAAATTTACCATTCCAGAAAAAGAAAAGCAAAAATAAGAATTGCATAATTCACCTTCAGGGTTAGGTTCTGCAGGCTTAGGTCTCTTAAGAGCACTTTTAAGAACTGGGTTTAGAGAAGCTTCCTTGCTATTGTTGCTACTACTAGTCTTCAAAGAAGAAAAAAGTTGATCTCTGCCTTGTTGTCCTTCTTCTTCGTGTTTTTCTTGTTTTTCTTCTGCTTGCTGTTGATGAGAAGGAGGAGGTAATCCTTCAAATAAATTGTCACCCATTTTTCCTCAAACAATCTCCAAATTTTTTTTTTTCTTTTTCTGTTTGCGGTATGGCTTATTAAATTCAGAACTCGAAAGATTTTTCTTTTGAATTCTATAGAAAATATGCAGTGGAAAGTTTTTTCTTTTCTTCTTCCTCTCTCTCTCTCTTTCTCTTTTCTTTTATTTATTTATTTTTTTTAGAATAAAAGACTATTTCTATATATTTTTTTGGTGTTGGACACTGAAAAAAAAAATGAAAATCTAATTAGAAAAATACATAGAGATTTTGGGTTTTATGGGCTTTGGGTTGTGATTTCGAATTGGGCCATACTCTGGCATTTCCACACTCTTTATTAATGCTTCATCGTGAACTAATCATAGTCATACTAAGTATTTTTTTAGTATTTCATATATAATTATTATAATATAATTAATTAATTATAATTTAAAATTATATAAAATTTATAAAAATTTTATGTAAAATTCATATTTATAAATAATAGACCTTTAAATAATTTTTTAACGTAATTGAACAATTATAATATTATAATAAAAAAAATTATAGATGATATATTTCTTTTACATTGCAGAAAAAATATGCTTCTTTTTTTATACTATAAAAATATTCTCATTAGGCTCCAAATGGAACCTAAATATAAATAAATTTTGTTATGGTCGTAATTAATTTTTTTAATTAATGAATCTTAAAATATTATTCATGATTATATGTTAAATTTAATAAATGAATAAAAATAAAAAAATTTTATGAAATTTTCGTTAAATATTCTATTTGCTTACATCCCTATAAGTAAGAAAAGAGAAACTAAGCTTGAAAGATGCATTGTTTCTTCAAATAATTTAGAACTTAGCATCATCTAAAAAAAAAAAAAATTGGAATTTTCTTTTCTCTCGTGCCAAAAATTCCACATATTGAACCTATTTAATACAATATATGTAGGCTTACTCCTGAAAATTGTCACATATTATAATTATATATATATCTAAAATTATCAAAGATTAAATTATGATTACAAAATTTTAAAAAAAATCAACATTTTCCTAACAGATCATAGTTTATAAATTCTAAATTCTAAATCAGGGGTATGCCGTACGAATTGAAGCACAGAGATAGAACCCTTGTTGATTAAACTTTGAATGTTAATGAGAGCTTTACTGGTCAACGAAGTCTAATTTTTTTAGTTTAGCAGATTACTTAAAGAAATAGTAGTTCCTAGTGAAGGTTCAACTACTCAGCCTGTTAGTGGCTTAACTTGTGATGTGAACACTATATTTATAAATCAAACTCCAACCATTTCTTAATTAATAATTATAACATCATACTTTGACCATTCTCTACAAGGAACTTGATGAAAAAAAAAAATAATAATCAATTAATTAATTAGAAGAGAATTAGATAAAGCTTTGTGTACCGGCTACATTATTAAATATTTATTGAAGTTAGATTAGATTAGATTTTTTTTAATATAAAAGAGATCGCATTCTAGAAATAAAAGAAAATATTATTGGTATTAATATTTAAATCCTAAATATGATAATACACATAAAAATAAATGTATGGACCAATTGAATTAAACTTTAACTTCAAAGCAAAATACGTATATTCAAAAAGTTTGACTATTTCAATACTAATGAATAAGGAATATTACATTATAGAGGAAGTGGGTACTTAAAATACTAAAATGGGAATTATAATTGTCAATGTTTTAGATGAAAGACTCAGCCATTATATAATAGGGTAATGTTTTTGCCCTATGTGGAGCTGTAATCTTAATTATATATATGGAGTTGCAATAATCTCAGTTCTTAATTAAGAGGACATTCTAATGGTTAAATTTGGAAATGTCATCTTAGAAATTTCATTCTTGTATTCTTGAGTAAATAAGGAATTGCTAAATATTTATGAGAACACCCTTTATCAATTGAAATAGCTCCTTTTAAAGATCGAATTCTCGTTGAGAAAGAAAGGATTTTTTTTTCTTTATCAACTAAATAAACTCGATCTGACTTTCATGTTGTTACAATTATAATGAAAATGCAAATTGTAGCAATATAAGCACAGCTTTTGCAATTCAAAAACTTGTCAAATATGCTAGTTTAGTGTACTAATCTCTACTTTTGTGTATAATTTCTACATCTGCTGCTACTGAATAATTAAGTTGAAGACTTGATGAAGTTCATTTAATTAATTGCTTGATTATTTCATAAAAAGATGTCATCAATAACATAGAAGACAAAATCCAATGAATACAATATATATATATATATATATATATATACACACATATACATACACACACATATGATATCATTTCCAACATGCAATGGCAGTGGCAATGGAAATGCCATTGAAATATTACATTTATCTTTTGCATCAGCTACACAATGTCGCGACAAGAGAAAGAAGTAAGACGTGCACCCCACTTTCTCATCCGCACCTGAATGACCCCAAAATTTCCCCATCTCTTCCTCCATTGAATTAATTTCTTCTCATTAATTTGCTAACCAGAAAAAAAAAAAAAAAAAGAGAAATCAGAGAAATTTGTATAGAAAATACAAAGAATCCACAGCTCCCTAAGACCTTGACACAGCCAAAACCAAGGCAAAAACACCCTTTAAATAAGATAAAAGGAATACAACAAATTCTTGGAAATAGAAAAGAAAATTTTCTATACATCTCTCTAAGAAAACAATATCAATCTCCAGTTTTTTTTTTTTTTTATTCATTTGTTGGACCTCTCTCTTAGCCCTTCGCCCTTTTCAATTTTTTAGTTTTGATCAGTTTCAATTTCACTTCTTTCCACTAGCTTTTTTCTCTCTCTCAGCTATCTTTTCTAGAGAGTTGAAATTTTCTTTGCTTCTTCCATCTTTCTCTTGTTATTCCACCTTTGATCGTCCTTCATCAAGATCATCAGGCAAAACAAGATCCAACCCAGTTTTGTACTGCCTTGTAATCTTCTTTTGTTATAGTTCAAAAACTTCAAAGTCATGGCTAATCGATGGTGGGCAGGGCAAATAGGACTACAAGGAATGGAAACATCAGCTACTTCATCATCTCCAATGAAGAAACCAGATCTGGGTATATCCATGACAAACAATGGAGAAACTGGAAGTGGAGGAACTGGAGAAGAAGAAGAAAAAGAGCACAGCGATGAGGCTAGAGAAGGAGCTATCGAAGTCTCCACTCGTCGTCCTAGAGGTCGTCCATCAGGCTCCAAAAACAAGCCCAAACCACCTATTTTCGTCACCAGAGATAGCCCTAATGCCCTAAGAAGTCACGTTATGGAAATATCAAACGGTTCTGATGTAGCTGAAACCCTAGCTCAGTTTGCTAGAAGAAGGCAAAGGGGAGTTTGTGTTCTTAGTGGAAGTGGAACTGTCACCAACGTGACACTCAGGCAACCTTCAGCTCCTGGTGCAGTCATGGCTCTTCATGGCAGGTTTGAGATTTTGTCTTTAACTGGTGCTTTTTTGCCTGGAACATCTCCTCCAGGGTCAACCGGGTTAACAATATACCTAGCTGCTGGGCAAGGGCAGGTGGTTGGTGGTAGTGTTGCAGGGTCACTGGTTGCATCAGGGCCTGTTATGGTAATAGCAGCAACTTTTTCTAATGCTACTTATGAGAGGTTGCCTTTGGAGGAGGAAGAAGAGGGAGCTGGTGGGGCTCAAGGGCAACTTGGTGGTAGTAGTGGTGGAGGAGGGAGTGGCGGGTCGCCATCGGGGATTGGCAGTGCAAGTGGAGGGCATCAGCAAGGTGGGATAGGTGTTGGTGGTGGTGATGGTTCAGGATTCCCAGTATATAGTAATTTGCCACCAAATTTGGTTCCTAATGGTGGACAGTTGAACCACGAGGCATATGCTTGGGCACACGGTGGAAGGCCACCATATCACTAAAGAGGAAAAGAGAAAGAAAAATAGAACATGCTTGTGAGAGGAAAGGGATTATTCATCAGGTATTTACTTTCTAATTCAGTTGTTCTAATGAGAGAGATATTATATATTAAAGAAAGAAACTCTAGGCCATTAATATTTTGTAAAAGCAAACCAGATATGCATGCTTTCATGACTTACATTTGCTGAATAAAATGTTTAGTTTCTTACCCTTCGTTTCTCTTTGTTCTTCCTTTTTTTCTATCCCATTTTTTTCAGCTGATGATGTTAGTGCAAGTGCGGGAAAAATGTTTGCTAAATCCAAAGATAGAAAAATAAGAATCACCCCTGGGTTATATCAAAAACTGGGTAGATATTGTTATCATCCTTCTTTCCATTTTACTAAGAAACTTCCATGATTAATGGTTTCATCTAGTTTTCCTCCAATGACAAAAATTAAAATCGCTTAATTTTGTAGCTGATTCTTCTGCAAGTTCTAATTTCTGCCAATTACCAACAGATTGTCTTTGTAATTGCTTTCTTTTTCACTGCAATTCACTATCTTTCATGATCTTCATCTTCTTCCAACGTTTTTGTCATAATTGTTTAATTTAATTAACATTCCGCTAGAAAATGTAAAAGGTTAAATAATTTGTTTATTAAGCTATAATTATTGAAAATATTCAATTAAATTATATACATATTTCACACTTTTTTTTGCATCATATTGCTTGAATTCCAATTTTTTACTACTGTACAATTGCAGAAAAAGAGGGAAATCAGTGATCTCCTTTAGCTATAATGACATTTTTTTGTATGCTTCCACCAAATTATATGTCGCTTCCATTTCCTATTTATATATCACATACAGGAGGGATGGATTCAACTTTAGGATACAAAAACTGCTCCAATAATTCTAATTAATTAGTTATATTATATATGATCTTTATATCATAATTTTCTGTTTCAAGCAAATTAAGATTTGACTGCAAAGATACTAATTAATTAATTTCTAAAGTTGTTTATGAATGTGCCATGCAATAGCAAAGTAATTAAATAACCAGCTAGTTCATTGCTCACAAAATCAAAGGGATCAAGTATCAAATTCTAATTCAACCAACAAGTTTTAAATTGATAATCAAATGTATATTTAGCATGATTGTGCATAAAATCATTGACTTGAGGTGAAAAATAAATTATTATATATCTAGAGTTTCGATTTTCAATAAAAAATTTAAATTTCAATAATATCCGTGTTTTACGGAATTATACATATATTTATTTTTTTAATCACATTGATTGATATGACTTTATTAATCTTTCTTATCTATAAGAAAATTATAAGGTATGTATAAAAAAAATTATTGTTATAATATAGCTCAACCAATTATGTTGCTAGTTGCTATTATAAGTTTTATTTTCAATTAATATTTACAAAGTTTAGAATGAAAAAGTATGAAACTTTGTGGCCCAAACTAATTAAAGATGTAAAACTCGAAGTTTAATTAAATTAATTCATGATTTCTTGTTGTTCTCTTAAGAGATAACATTCAACATATTTACTTCAAACCCTAACACCTATAACCCCTTTTTTTATCTCTAATTTGCGACATGTTATATAAAAAAAAATAATAATTAATGACATAAGCCTCTACTTCTTCTCTTTCTTATGCACTTTTCCTCCATTTCCACTACTTTCAAAGCTCAATATTATATGAAATGCAATGAAAAGGGGTGCTTTTAATTGGAAAGTGGGTTAGCAAGAATGGTCAAGGCTTCATGGCCGATGCTATGCAAATTATTAAAAAGAGAAGAAAGCCAGAGATCAGTGGGGAAATGAAATAAAAACAAAAATATTATGAGAAGGAATGTATTTCTTCTTCTTTGCAGTCGCAGTGGCTCCGGTGAAGATAACAATAACAACAGTTTCCTTTTCTTTTTTTTTTTTTTTTGCGTCCTCGAATTTTGAGCTATTTAAAAACATTTGATGCCACTCCCCCATAGAATTTTCAACGATTAAGGATTTGGGATAAATTTAAGGTTCCTGATTTCTGGTTTGGTCTGCTTCCTTTCTATTTATCTTTAAACCATTCTCAATACAGCAGTGACATTGTTGGAAATCTAACTTATTTGATTGCTTTTCTTCTATTCAGTCTGCAAATCAGCAAAAAAGAACATAAAAGGAAACGAAACTTTCTTCAGAAAATATGAAACTGCATGGTGATGATGCATTAAAATTTTACATATGCACAAGTTTAAAAGGAAAAAATCGTGGAACTTGGTATTACTGGACCAATAAAAAGGTTGATGGCGGTGGCTGCTTCTTAAGTTCCAAATGCTCATTGAGATATATTTCTGTCCTTGGTGACATGCTGCAGAGAATTCAAACCATGCAATTACAGCTTTTCTAGAGCAGCTAGGATAAAAATTACTTTTTCCAGTAATAAATTTAGGGTGCAATTCTATCATCTCAACATGAGCCAATATGTCAAGAGTAATGATAAAGTCCTCAGTAGTATATGAATGTTGAATGGTGAATGATTTCACTATGATGTGGACAACGCGAAAGATGTTCGCATAGTAATAAGTAATAAGATATATCTGCAACAAAATGAAATTAGAATCTTTGTTTTCTTGAAGTCAGGTTTTTGAAATTGTCCTCTAGCTATAAGAATCTTAAAGCTTTGGCGAATATAATCTAGCAAGGTACAACTAGGTTTCCACAGTCATCATCCTATTACAATTTGTTAAGCTAAAGGAAGGTGATTAACAGAACTTGGCAAAAGATCAGTATAATGTCCCTAAAAAGGCTGTTTTCTTAACACTCAAGGATTCTGTAGTTTTAGCAAACATCAAGGACCCTCCTCACATGGACTCACATGATGACAGTGTTAATGAACCTTAGTGTTTTTACCTAGTTACTTGCATATATACAACCTTCCAATGGCAAAGCAGTGATGGTAATGGAGCCCATTTCAGATTTAATTAAATCTTCTTTATTAAAATAACTTTTAACCATAGCCAAACAACAAATAGCTCCTCCTTTTCCTGCACTAGTTGTCTTTCTGAGTGTAGTTTTACCAATATTTGTAGCCCTAGCTCTCCTAAAAAGTTGAACATACAGGCTAATAAACTATAATAATTTGAAGAGGGAATATAGAAACTTGGCATTAAGGAAATGTGGACCACCCAAATAAAGCCTAAGCAGTATAATAATGAAAAGCAAAAGATAAATTTATTTAACATCGATAATGGAGAATCATGCATCAGCAATTGAAATTTGAGAGCATGTTCGCTTTCCAATTCTAAAATGCTGAATTTTTTATTAGCTGCATGTACCTGTCGTGGGGTACACATTGTCCTCCGCGAAATAGGTGCCATTTGACCTAACTTTCAAAAGGTTGCACCTCCTCTCTGGTTAGATAATATCAAATTGGTTTGAGTTTCCAATCAAAGAACACCACATTCATCCCATTGATGACATTTTCATCATCTACAAAAACAAGAGTACTTTAACGCACTCCCTTGTTTGCATTTCTGATGAACTATTTCTGATGCAATTCTTAATTATAAAACTGGTCACCAGCTGCCGACATTCATCTTATTGAAAGGGACATATAAACTAGAAAAGCAAGTTAAACTAGAGAAGATAAGAGTCTACTCAAAGAAAGAGTCAAATTGACAAAGCCCTGCCATTAGCTACAAGTTTTCTTGTTTATTCATTGTGCTAATGAATTTAACTATCTTGTTCTTTACAAATTACAGCCTCTATTTCATGCTAGTTGCTGAATAATGAACTCGGATAAGTATTACCCCACTTTGCTTAGATGTAAGTAAAGAAAATTACTAAAGTGACCATCTTTCTTGTCTGAAAAATAAACATACCTCAAAGATCATAAATTGACTGAAAAATTAATCAAGTACTTAAGATATTATCCTTAACATTCCAATTGGCAACTCAAGCTTTCTTCATAATTTTTGTTCATCTAAGTTATTTTGTACTTTAAAGTCAACACAATAGGTTTTACCAAGTAGCAGATGTGAATTGTTCTCTTTATCTTTTTCTCATTTTAACAAGTTGTTTTGGCTTTGTATCAGGATTATAGTAGTTAAATTAGTTTCAGATCTTGGGTTAATTAAATATGTAGGGAAACTACTACTAGGATATTAGAGTGTGCAAACAAGTATTTTGCATGCTAAGGCTATGTTTCTCATTTTATAATTTTCTCCAACACAATAAAAGAAAGGAAGTTAGTTGGACTACAATTTTCTGTTCCGAAAACTAAATGATGCTCATTCAATCCGTTGACTGTCAGTACAACAGACCTATAATAAATGATTCATCTACTCCCCATGTATGGAGACTAAAGATTGCTATTCAACAAAAATAGAAAATGAAACTGCAGTTAAGATTTTATCCTCAGGTTTTAATTAATGTAAAAGAAGGGGACAACTGCAGTTTTTGTAATTACCAGCATTCTCTTTCTGTTCATGACTAGATATAATTAAAATATCTTTAGTCATTAATGTTTCTCTCCAAAAGTTCTAGTTTTAATTAGGGTTACATGGAAAATCAAAATACTAATTTGATGGGACCCTATATTTGTAAGAATTCAATAATGGGATCAAATCATGTTGGGTTACATGATGTAAAGGTACTTTCAAATTTACTTTCTAGAAGATTCTTTCCATCTATGTATGATACTGTATAATCCAGATCATATATTGAATTCATTTAACTATGAAGTTGTTTTCTCCCCCAACTGTTGAGTAGTTCAGCAGGTTATCCATTATTAGATAAGATAAATGGATAATTATGCATATGGGGGATCTAATGTTACTGTTAAGACGCTTGAGAGGGTATCACATTTAATATGGAAAACTAATATTTTAATGACAGCCAAGATATATAATTAACCTGTCACAGTACATATCTAGGAAGAAGTAGGTGGAAGCTCTTTTAATTCAGTGACCAACTATCAGTAAATGATGCCAGAAGTTTTTCTTGAGTCTTATTCTACCCCCCAGGAATTAAGCTAGCCTAATTTAATTTGCTTTTGTTAACATTATGGTTGCTTGAAAATGCCAAGATTACTCCATCTTCATACTCCATTTTGTTTTACCTTTCTCCCTCTACAAGTTCATACTACATGATACTTCAGATTTGGATTTAGAACCTTAGAAAGCTAGATATGTTGCATTTAGAAGTAGCTCAAACAGAAATTATGATCTTCATTCAAATAACATTTCACTTCTGTTAGATGTACAAAGAAAAAGAAACAAACAAACAAATAACACAAAACATAAACCAATATCTTTTGCACTGGTTAACAGGTATCTTTAAAAAAATATTTTTATATTGGAACTTCTATTGAGCTGAATCAAAACAATCATATTGGGACAGTAATGCCATATAAAATCTTACCACTGTTTGCACAAATTAAAAAAAAAAAAAAAAGAAGGGGTTTCAATCTTCTGCATTCTTCAAATAACTGGGTGCATAATAACCTGGAATTGTGGAGCTCTACCTATCAAAGATTTTAAAAAAGAGGAAAAAGGAAAAACTATTAATACAATTGACCATATATTATTATCCATAAAGTATGCTGGAATAATTGAGGGACGGAGGAGGGATACCATTGATAGATATATAAAAAAAAAATGTTGGGGGCTTATGATATTGTTCCCACTGTGAGTGCAATTTACAATACACTGCAGAAATGACAAATGTAGGAGAGAGCAAAAGATGGGCTGTTGATACCAATTTCAAGGAAAAGGGTCCCACTCAAAAAAAAAAAAAAAAGGATCTAGTTGACAATATGACTGTTTAAGAATTTACCTACCACATGAAGCATGAAGTGAGCATCTAAGTTCCTAGAACCCCTAAAAATCCGCCAGGATTTAGGGTTAGCCTGAACAGTGTCCAATGCTTGATGGAGTTTGCCATCTATATCTCTAAACATAGTATTTGATTGCAGTCATAGGTGTGTTTCATCTGTTTCTCTTTCAAGTTTAAACAAACATATGGAAAAGCATGCCATCAATGGTCAAAACTAGAGAAAAACGTTAAGCACACAACACAATAATGAATGTATAGGCTAGGACTATGGTAATTGTCAACTTTCTTCTTAAATATATATATATATATATATATATATATATATGGGTTCTTTTTTCTGGAGGTGAAGGGGGTGTTGCGGCATTCATTTCTTGTTTTATGCATGAAACTATAAGGTCAACTTGTCACATTCTCTATATTCACGCATCTTGAGTCTTGACATGTGACTAATTTAATTGAAGTATTTAATATAAGTGGACTGCTATAAAGAAAGGGAGACAAAAGAGTCTTCTTGGTTGGAAGCATTTACTATTTTCTTCATTTTCATTTTTTTTTCTGGATTAAAATATCAGCAATTTTGATCATACAGATGATTGAATATTATAATGTGGACCTAAACAGTAAAAACATTAAATGCTGAAGAATATGATCATATGATAATGCAAGTTACTTTTTATGGTTACAGTAGAAATAACCAAAGTATGATAAAAGGAGTAAAATGGTACAGAAAGACATTACAGAAGGCTAGATACGGAGAGAAACCATGATTAAAAGACAGCATTACCACAAAGTGGCACTCTAACAACCGCATGGCCTGTTGATAGAGTGCTGGACTTTTAGTTTTAGTAGTTAGGATTCAAATCCTGACAATCTCAAGTATAAAAAAAATAAAATAAAGAGGCATACCCTGCCAATCCTGTATATAGAGGAAGGCAAAGTTTTGAGCTGTGGTTTCCACCATTTAGCAAGAAGTCTATTCACACTTACATCCTATGAATGATTCATACTCATAACAAGCTCAACATATATTCTAATGTTAATTTTCTGAAAATCAAATATCACAATTCTTCTCCCATTTTTTTCCTAGACATGAAGGAGAATTCTATGCGGTGTGCCTGCTCTGAAAAATACTTGATGGACCTCCAAAGTTAGCCAGTATTTACTAACCTAATTCTTGATGTTGTACCAGCATGGCCAGAGAATACAAGTAAATGAAAACAGTGAAGCCTTGTGGATTATTGGTCAGGCCTTGAATATAAATGATGATAAACCAAATTTAACTCTGCAATCTGCATTCACATATGCATGTATCTGCATAGCTGAAGATGATAGCATGTGTCTATGAAGTATGCTACATATGTATGGAATACATGTGTAGACTATAGAAAAGACCAATGCCCAAAAAACCAATGAAGGCCTAAACTTAGCATTGAGCCATTGACTAACCTTTCCATCTTGACAGAGATTCAAGAGTAATTATCAAGGTTCAGCTATTGGTATGACAGTGCAGATAAGTGTCCAAGGCCCTAATATTGGATTTGGCTTGACAGACAACTTGTCATATTTGACATATGAATTAATAGTATGAAACATTAGTTCTATGAGATTCTGAAGGTTCCGATAGCTCCGTCTTGTTTTCTCTATGTTATCTGATTGAATGACACCATTTTGCAGGGTCAGATATGTCCAACAGGGATTTAGGATGTCTAATGGGAAACGTGATTATGAATCTCAAATTTTTATTCATTTTTCAATGTCCTCTACATGAATTGGAGGCCGAAACGGGCTCATACAGGGATAGGCAAGGTCCATCTGCAATTTCTTTGAGCTTGTTCCAAGAATCAAAAAGGAACCTAAAACTTGTGGAGGTAAGTTAGTTTCTTGGTATTCTGATAAGAGAAAAATATGTTATCATAAGCTATATGGAAAGAACAAAGATGCGCATCTAGTCATTCACCAAAAGAAAAGAAGAAAAGAATCTTTGTGTCTCTTCAAACCATACTACCTTGAAAAGAGCTGCAGACAGATAAATTTATTTGGGCTTCCGGAATTCACCGTGTACCCATACTCTTTGCATGCTCTTCCCATTTTGGCGATCCACTGGCTTCACACAATAATATTCAATCTCGAGCTGCAAGTAAATAAATAAGTTAGCATTCAACTTCACTAGCTATCAAAACAACCATGAACTTCCTCAGGGTTCAAACAAATATGACCAATTAGTTATAAATCTATATGATCCGTGCTCTAGATTCTCAAGCAAGAAAGTTCCATTCTCTCTTTGGTTATGGGTCAGAGGAAAACCTCACACAAATGCACTAGAAACCATTCCAGACAGAGATCTATGCAACAAAAGTCAAACCAAGGGTGATGAAGTATATTATCTTATGCACAGGTCCAAGTTACAATAAGTACAAACTTAAAATTTTACTAATAGCTAGAATTCTGTACCTTGATGAAGCCAGCATAATGAAGAGATTTCTGACAGTATCTAGACAAAAAAAAAAAGGAATGGGTGCCATCTAATCGCATGATTCCCTAAACCCAACTCTTTGGTCTGGTTCAAACTGCAGCATTGTCATATCATAGAGACCTGGATTCCATCAAACTGAACCTTTCGTAAACTGATTCTGGAAACAACCTTTTATTTTATTACTTTCTAAAAACATTAAATTTGGCTAGAAGTACAAGATCTGATGAGAAATTATGCTATATTCAAACATTTTACAGTAACTGAATGCAGTAGCATAGTTATTTGTTGATCTAATACCATAGTCCCTAAATAAGAGCATGCCACCAGGTTTTAAGACAGAAAAACACTCTCTGACAACTCTTGGCTTTGTTTGGAGTGGTACTGCTGATAATGTGAATATCTGAAGCATTATGGAACAAACAAAACACATCAAAATCCATATGTCATAATATTTTATATCTATTTTTCAAATAGTATAATAAGTTCAGGATTGCAGCATAAAGGACTTGTACAAAAAACTTAGGAAACTATGCAAGTAGCAGATATTAGAAATGCTAGAGAAAAGAGAACTCTAAAATCTAAGAGGCATTCCACCACCATTGCAGCCTCAGCATGACTCAATTGTGCACCAATTTAAACAACAAGAGGTGAAGTCCCAGAAATATGTGCAAAAATGCAAGCACTTAAAGGAAAAAAGATTAAGAATATATTCAACCACACATTCTTCTCAACTATGGCATGCCTTGTTTTCCTGGCTAGTTTCTTGTTATGAGTTCTGTTGCCTTATCTTCTCTTTTGGAGCCTATCCTCTATCTTTCCAGCATAGTAGGCTACAATCCTCTTTTTCAGTTTTTTTCCTCTTTTACGAATAATTATGGATGCTGTATCTAATCAATGTGATAACTTTCAAGCATGGAATCTTTAAGAAATTTGTTTTCTTTATTTCCAAGAAAATAAGATTTCTATTAACGTTGACTATTAAGACATTCATGAAATAAAAGGTGCATACCAAGGTAACAAAGTCCACAACACCAATGCAATAGCTTCTTTCTTCCATTGACCATGAATCAGTTTCATGGGTTCTTTTTTCTCTAACATCTTGGAAGAAAAAAAAAATTGAGATTTCAATTCGTAATATAAGCAAAGCCAATAATTGGAAGAAGGAGCAATGTAAGAAACAGGAAAGATAGCTACCTGAAGGGCAATTTTGATCTTTGAGTGCAAAAATTTCTCTGCAATATTCACAAGCCTACCACTTTGGAAATCCGGTTGTTGCAAAATCACAATAGAACAGGCGGAAACGGTGCTCAGCTGAAGCTACATTACTAGCAGCTATAAACTCTTTAGCTCTCTCTAGGGTCTCATTGCTACAATTACAAGAGTATCGAATAACTTTCTCGCAGCCACTGACTAAACATATTATCCAGCTCACTGCAATATCAATCTTCACAACAAAAATTCAAAAAAAAAAAAAAAAAAACAATCCCAACTTCCAAAATCCATCATGGGCTTATCCTGAATGATCGAATAAACTTTTGCAGCATACAGTTCACTTCTCACTGGATTTTAGAACAAAACCAAAGTGATCAATTTAGGCTATTTAGTTTAGCCGCTACCTAAGACACAAAGAGCTAAAATTAAGCCAATATTCATCCTTTGTGTCTATACTTATTTCAATTAACTTCATAAAACTTGAAAATCCATTCTTTCAACAATATTAGTAAACCATTAGCCTTTCTTTAATAACTAAAGAAACCAATGCTGTTGTAATGCCATCATCATAACAATAATTCAGTTTCCACTAAACTAGTTAGTTAAGAATATAGTATAACTGCAAATTTTATTCAATGTGCACCCACCAAAAGACCAACAATTATAACAGCATAAAAACATTAACAAAGAAGGTAATTTTGTATACGAAGGGTGGTACTCCCATTTCCACTCTCAGCCTCCAAAACCTTACAACCATCTGCACAAGAAACCAGCTCTGGAAATTCTTTCAAAAAGTACCTCCTCTCCTGTATCAGCAAAGAACGCATTTAAGCCTACACATCATAGAACCAAAAGCAACCAAATACCCATAAATAAAATGAAGAAAAGATTGGATTTTTTTTTTTTTGGTTATAGACAAACGTTGAAGAACTTGCCGGAAGAGAGTTGGATGTGAAAGTTTTTCCATGCTTTTATTGAAGCTTTTAAAAGTTGTTCTTCTGGTTGAGGGGAAGCGAAAGGGAGAAGATGGCAGTTAAGAACCCGTTTTCTATTTCTTGTCTGAGTGTTTCCCGGTTGAAGTCTTTGGAATGGTATTCTGAAGCTTTTGCTGCCGATACACTCATTTTGCTGTCTTCCAAAGTGTCACGTCGGATCAAAGTTTAGAATATTTATAGTTTTTATATAACCAAAAGTTGGGTTTAAATGTTCACCACCGATCCAACTTGAACCTAGGTAACGGATCGGTCTAAATTATCCGATTTTATATTTATTAAATTTAAATTTTATTCGATTTAAAATTTTTTTATTTTTATATATTTAAATTTAACTTGATTCAATATTAGACAAGTTGTATCTATTCAATTCAATCTTAAATTAATAAATATTATTTTTTAAATATAAATATTTATATATATAATTATATAAATATATATAAAAATATATATAAAAATAATTTTTTATATAAATCAAATCGAATTTATTTAAAATTCAAATTTGATCCGATTTTTTTTTTTTAATCTTATTCAATCCGATTCAACTCAAAATTTAATTTTTTTTTAAAAATTGATCTTATAAAATCAAATCGAATCAAAATTCTTTGAAAACGAATTAAATTGTTGCCTTGTTTGAGCCTAAGATTTTTTTTTTCTCTCACATAGCACCAATGGGGTCCAATGTTTTTCCCCTTTCGTCTGTATCCGTTTTATCTGTCTGTCCATATGCATACATACACGAAGTGTTCTTAAATATGTAAATATATATATATATAGTATATGAAAACCCTTTTTTTCCAACCTTAGGCAGATTTTTGTAGTTTAAAGGTACTGTTCTTTGGAAAGATGTTACAAGTATTCTTACTGGATATTCTCATCCCATAAGTCTTTAAATAAATGTGAAGCTCCTTCGAGATAATTGGCTGATGGATTGATAGTACTTGTGTGAACAAATTTGTGGATACTAGAGAATATGTAGCAATAGGGAAAGAATTTGTGCATCTATGGTTGATGGGTTCAATGAATGGTGGTTTTCAGCATCCCATCCCAAGACTTCGTGCTCCAAAATTGATGCTTCAGCTTGACAGCTCAGCTGGTAAAGTGCAAAGGTATACTAAAACTGAAGCATCTATCTTGTACATATTGAGGACAGCCATAAATGCCATTTTTTAGCTGTTTATCCAGTATGCTACAGTGTCGACATATGAACTCAGGGCTTGAGGACAGCATAAATGGCACAGTAGCAGCAGGAAACAAAAGTAACTACTTCGAGAATTCTCGCTTCAAATATCCACTTCTGTTTCATGAATGAGATTCAACCATTTCTTGACTATATTAAGCCCTAGATGCCATCACGGTAGCTTAAATCACATTAACTTGCAGCAAAGGGAAAAGAAAGGTAGAAATCGAAAATGAATTATAGCAGCTTGAGAAACCTTTAAAGATGTTCCTGACTCTAAAATTCCACTTAATGCAGTTAAGTTTTCAAGAAACAATTGATTTATCATCATAGCATTGTATTCTGCTGACATACTGTATCAGATAGAAAAGGAAATTGATGCTATATATTATTCCTTACATTTTCCATATCATAAATATCACACTAAATTTAATTTTGGTATTAAATAAGTGTACAAGAAATTTTACTTCAAGTCATTCCATAAAGTTCAATGAGTAAAATGGTTAGCAAAATTTAATGGCTAAATTTTGGTATACCATGGAATGACAGAATGCAAATGCTTTGTTAAAAATACCTCTATGCTGTGACTGATTTTGAAAGTAAGCTAATTGGAAACACCTAAGGGAATGAAATAAGTAATCAACGCCAGAAAACCTTGCTGACAACCTCCTCATACCTGCAGGCTAAGAATCAAATCAGAGGTCCTGCCTACCAAAGGTTATATCATACACCACCCATTAGCCTAAGTATGAGCACCTCCTCAAATCCCTTCCCCTGCCCGCTGTAGAACTCTTTGAAGCTCATCTGCCATTCGTTGCAATAAAACAGGTTTCTGAATAACTGCATTCAATCCGATTTGTAGGCATCAATCCTGCACTTGATCCTCTGCATTAGCAGTCAAGGCTACAATCAATGGCCAATTACAGCTGCGAAACTTACGGATTCTCATTGCCACTTCAAATCCATCCATTTCTGGCATGTGAAGATCCAAAACAACGATTCTGAAAGAATTTTCAGCATGGCTGACTGCAATAAGGCATTCAAATCCAGAAGAAACACCCATCACTTCACAACCCAGCTTCTCTAGCAGCTTCTTGGTCACAGTCCTGTTTATATCATCATCATCAGCTAGTAAAACTCGAAGACCTCTGAACCTGGAGTTGGAATTTGGTTGTGCAGGGGAGTTTCCAGATGCAAATATGGTTCTTTACATATAAGATTGGATTTGAAACCTGAGAAGAACTGTCATACTCTGTGCAATGCCCAGAGAGTTTGTGGATATCCAGATGTTACCTTGCATCATCTGAAAATACCAGATACATGTATACCATTAATACATGAAATGCAATGGTAATGCATCATACTTCTATAGAAGGGAAGAATGGTTAAAGGACAATAGGTAGAGACAGAAAAACATTTTATTTTGATTGAAGAGAAAACAAAGTCAGAACACAGCTTCAAGTGCACCAGCAGGGCTCAAAGCAAGATCCCTTTCAAAATTTCTATAAAATCTAAAATTGAAACATTGAATTATTTTCAAAGCACAATTGTTACATGCATCCTTTTCTCTTCTCTCTATATGGTGTCAATTTTGTGAAATAACTTCAGTCCAAGGAATGTATGCTTTATCCTTTACTCACAATAAGAGTCTCAGTTTTGCCTTCAAAAAATGCTTGAATGCGAAAGATATCCACAATCATTCAGACTCCATTATATAAACATTTTCTTCTAGCTGATCTTAGAGAAAGCTTAAAGGCTTAAGCAACTGTTTTTACTTGATTTTCTGTATGCAATCCGGAATATCTATAATTACCTAAACCATATGAGGGAAGCCCAATGAAACCAGCTACTTACTGCAAATGCTCGGGGTAAACAACTCCGGACAGTATAGAATTTATAAATCAATTGCACAAATAGCATTAGTTTTGAGCAATAAAAGGCTAAAAGCAGTGTCTTACCATATTTCATACAGAAATGGTACTCTTTTCTCCACAGCCAGAAAAAAGCTGAAACAGGTTTTGACAGAACAAAGTCATGTCCAGAAATCATGTAACACTAAAAGTTGGAGGTTAATAAAATTTGAGTAAAATAGCTGGAAATTATTTCACATGCCTTGAAAGTTTCAGCAGCGATCATACATAGGCAACACAATAATTTATAAATAACAACAGTATTTCATTTCCATTGGATGTATAGTTACTGTAAACTCTATCATTTGAAGCATAGTGATCATAACAAGGTATAGAATTGACAATAGAAAATAGAAATAGAACTGGGATTTCACCTGCACAAGCTTTTTACACATACTGAAATTCAAACTCTCCTTAATTTCATCATTATTATGCCTCCTACCAGAAGAATGTTTGGTTGAGACTGATGCATCAGCCAAAGAACTCCCCCCACGAATATCAATTTCAATCTTTAAGTACAGGTAATTATCTTGTGTGCTTGATCTCCATGCATTTATTTTCTCATTCTTATCCTGGCTACCAACATCTGATAAAACCCACAATAAAACAATTCCTCCTCCGTTATAGATGTCCAGAAGATAGCCAACCATATGCAAAATCACTTGAAAAGCCCTTTTCTCATCACCAATCACTTGATCAGGCAAAGAACTCCGAACACCAACTTCAAACCAAAGCCTTTGTAGACAGATCAACACTTGGCAAGGCAAGAAGCTTCTTTGATCATGGAATGTAAGCTAAAAGGTCTCATATCTAGCAGGAATCTTACATTATCTTTTGCTGAAATCTCCATCACATTATTTATCAAACTCGAAAGAACACTGCTTGTTTTGACCAATGTGTCAACAACAGTCTTCTGGTTCAAGTTCATATTTTCATCTTGAAACACTGAAAGTAAGCCCAAAATTGAGTGCATTGGTCTCCTCATACCATGACTCATCACTTTCTGAAGAGAGTTCCTTGATTGGCTGGCCATCATTGGATTCATTCTTGCCCGCAGCAACACATGATTTTGCTGACCCAGTTTTTTTCTCATTCGCTGAGATTCTTCAAGAATGCAGCATGAGACAGAGCTACAGCCACCTCATCAGCAACCACTTCAACAATCTCCAATTCTGGATAGCTCCAATTCCTTGAGTTCGAATTTGGAAGATCCAATACCAGAATGGCAGAGCAAGTCTCCAATGATTCTGGCGTTCCTCCTTTAAAATTATAACCTTGAAGCATTGGCATCCTGATTGCTGCAACAGAACCAGCCCCATCTAATCTGCCACCACTTGCAAGCCTGGTCTGGTCTGGTCTCAGGATTTTCACTCCTTCACTGTCCTTTATCTCCTCCACATCAGGATCATTCGTTGGGATAGATTGGTCAAAGCTCCTTGAAGAGCTTGCTTTCAACTCATGAGTCAAATTCATCTGTGTTCCATTCTCATTTGGCATCCACACTGCATAGTTGTTTAAATCCAAAGTCTTAGAAAGCTCAACCAAAGCGTTGTACAATATGGTATGTTTATCTAGGGATTTCCTGATTTCCTGTGTTAACATTTGAACATGTGAACCGGCTTCCTCCTTCTTCATCATCCCAACCTCTTGGTCTAATTCCAATACATTTTGCCTCAAGAAAAGCTCCCTCACTTTCACTTTGAGTAAGAGAGGTATCAGAGGTAAAAGTGTTATTGCAGTGGCACATGAGACAAGGGCTGTAAGGAATTTGGCAATGGTGAGGGACAGCATCAACTGGAATGAATGGGGACCATAATAAGTCCATCCGTTGAGAAGATGAGTCAATCCACAAAGTACTATAAAGGGAATAAACTGAAGGAGGACCCATTTGAAGGGGACATTTGAGAAACTAATGAAGTAAAGCAGTTCAACAGGTATGGAAAAATGTGCCACAGCAATCAAGAAATCACTCACCTTCTGGCACTCTAAAATGCTATGTATACTCCATAAACCCTCATCATCACAATTACAACTTGCAAACTCATTATCAATGGCATTAACCAAGATCAAGAAAAAAGAAATCAACAAACCAAGAGCTAATGCTCTTAACATTGCTACTCAGGTAAGTTCTGGGTCAATCCATACATATAAAAAGTCAAACTTACAAACCCCTAACACAAAATTTTGTATTCAACTAACTATACTCCTCTAGCTAAAAGCTTCAGTATTCATTTCCTCAAGCCACTTCCTTTGCAGAGAGAATAAAATCTCATCAGCAACAATTCAAGATCTACAAAAGTATCCAACTTCTTCTATTCAAGCAAGTAACATCCTTTTCCTAGATTTAAAGATCTAAAACACCTCTAAACTCAAAAAAAAAAAAAAAAATCAATCTTTCTATCCATTCCCTGCAATCAAATATTGGTTTTTCACACCCCTCCAAGACTTTATTATATACTAACGGATGAAAAGAACAAAGAAATTCTGAAAAAGAGATGACTTTTAATAAAACTTGGAACTTTCCTCGACTGAATATTAAGAACTTCACGGAAACCAGTATCAAGAATAAAAGGTCATCCTTTCTTTACCTATCTAACACTCTGAGAGAAAAAAGAAATCACAGAGCAAAGAACAAACCTTTGGCAGAAAAAGCACCACCAATCTCAATAAACAAAAGAAGTAATAATATCTTTTTTCAACTTTCCAAGTGAGAGTAACCACTACCCATTTTTTACAAATGTTGACCTTTATCTAAAGCAATCAACAAACACGCCACTTCTTTTTCAACAAGATCAACTAAAAAGCTAAATAAAAAAGATAACACAAAAAAAAAAAAAAAAAAAAAAGGTCTTCTTTAGAAAAACAGTTCACAAGATTTATAGCAAAAGAGCAGAAGAGAGATTGAAGATAGTTTGAGATTGAAACATCTCGCTCTGCCTCTTCAGAATGAAACAAACGCTTGACAAAAAACTGATTTTTAAACACAACCCAAAAAGTGTGGGACCCAAAGTTCTATGAAGAGAACCTACACTGTAGGCGGACAGTGTAGAATAGATTGTTAAGTGTGTTTTAAAATTGACTTAATAAAAAATTTAAAATTTATAAATTAATAAATTTAATGTTAATATCAATAATATAAAAAATTATTAAAAATATTATTTATAATTTAAATTCGATGAATAATTATTTAATTATAAAAAATTTTATCAATATTTTTTATTAAAAATATCTATTTAAAATACACTAAAATTTATAAAAAAAAATTTAAAAATTTCTACATACTTAATTTATATGATCATATCTTTAAATTTATTAATTTTAATTTTTATTTAATTATATTTATATTTCACAAATTTCATCGAAACAAATTCAATTAAATTTTTTCCAACAGTAAACATCACTCTCCCATTCTTTCCCACATCGCACGTAAAAGTAACACCCTTATTTTTTGTTTTTTCATTACTTTTGTATAGTATTAAGTATTAAACTATTAATTTAAAAAAATTATGTACTAATTATTTATTTTTTGTATATATTGCATTAAAATAATTAGCAATTTGTTTGCCTCAAATTGTTAGTTTTTATAACTTTCAAGACAAAAAAAATTGATTTTAACGTGTATAAAATTAAATTTTTTATTTTTTATAAATTTGATGTTTTATAATTTTTAATACTAAACAGTGAAAAAAATCATGATTATAATTTTACAATGTAAAAAAAATAAGAAATTTATATCCAAAAAAGGATTTTCAATCGACAAATTAGCTTACACACTGATTCTTAATGGAGAATTGAAGATAATTTTTTAATAACCATTCTCACGAAACAAGAACAGTGAGAATTTTCTCAAATATTTTATAGTAACAAGAAAAAGTTACGCTCATCATTCTGAACGTCTGATTTATTTTGGGTGATAAGCGACATGCATCAATAATCAATTATTGAATAAAATGCTCGGTGTTTTTTTATTGTGTATAGTCGAGGAGAAATCCTCCTGGTCTTCCTGGATAGGCTTCCAGTAATCTGCAGTTAACATTGGCTAAGCAAACCAGGAAACTAGAAAGAAAAGAGGGGTTTTCTACTCACCAAGATTTGTATATAAATACTTACAGACCCAAGCGATGAAAGGCAGAGTTCAATCCTATGTTCTATTGTATCAGTACTGTTTTATCTTTCAAAAGTATATAACTAATTGAATCTAAAATTTTGAATCCAAAATTTAACTCAATTGATTCATACAATTAATCTTAAAAAAAATATCTCTAAAATTCAAATTTCAATCCTTTAGACATTTTTTGTGCTCTCAGGGCTTTCTTTGTAAAACCCAAAAAAAAGTAAATAATTAAGTCAACTTCTAAGATTTGTTTGTTTACTAGGAAACAAGAACCTGTCAAAGCACAATTATTCTATTCACATGCACCAAATGCTCACTCCAAGGGAAAAACCAAAATTAGTAAATCAGACAAGAGCCCATTATCTAACCTACAATGAGTATGAAAGGAGAAACAGATGGAAATATAATTATTCCTTCAACATCAATTGATTTGTGCATGAAGATGCCAAATATACCACACTTCCAAGTTATTTTTCAAACCTAAAATATTTTTGTCTCCCAGACCTGGGAACCACAATTAAAACGCCTTGCATAATCAGTAATTTCAAGACTAAATGCACCACTATCAAGTGTTATCACTCAAGTTGTGTATTATTAGCCTCCCCCACCCAGCCACTACCAGTCAGGATTTATGTAACTCAAAGTAAGAAAATTTTCAGCAATAATAGTTAGAAAGCATTTCAACAATTAAGCAAAGGACTAGCATTTTCAAAGGTTATCTCCTTACTTTATGGTGCATAATCTAATCAGTAATCGGTGTCAACTAACAAAAGAGTAATGGGCCGACCTGTACAGGTATGTCATATTACACTCCTGGAAAGGTGCAAGGTGCAAGGGCCAAGAAGTTGTACATCTATTCGTTCCTTGTAAGAAAGTTGTGATTTAAATATCTATGACAAAACAAATATCTAATCTGCAATCTGGTCATAGTCCCCGTTTTCTGGAGATTGATGAGCTCCATGACCTGTTTTTCCAGCAATAGACATTTAGTTCCAATATTTCTTGCTGTGTGAGCATGCATGCATATAGCATGTGCAAGGCTCTAACCTGTCAAATCAAAACCAGTTCTATCATCTAGACCAGTCCTCCAATCTGTGGTCCGAGGTGCCATATGCATGCCACGCGGTTGCATCATGAAATGACTTCCTCCAAAACTTTGATGATCATCATTTCCCCCAATTGGATTTCTTCCTGAAGTTTCAAAACCGGAGCTAAAGCCAACATTAGATACTGAAGTCCCACCAGCCGGAGATGGCAACTTGCTGCCAGAGGCATCAGCTTTTGCACCAGCACTAACGTCCTTCTTGTTGTCAATCATAAATGTACCAACAATAACCTGTGGATGGCATAAACTGTTGTGACTTCAACATAAAGTAACTGACAAATAAACCTTCTTAAAGAAAAAAAATCTCCTAACTCTCTTTCTTGTTTGCTCTCATGCAAACATAAATGATAAAATCCCAAGTCATATAGCATATATGGTTTCATTAACCAAAGTTTTCTTTACAGCATTTGTATATTTTAAATAATAATGCACCAAAGCATTTGGCTCAATGGTAGATACAAGTATTCCCCGCTCAAAGAACTGGGTTCCAATTCCCCCTTCCCCAAATCAAATAACAATAATAGTACTAATACCTGAACCGGGCCAGCAGCCTTTAGAGGTCCACCAACTCCTCCTCCAATAATCTGGCCATCTGCACTTGATAGACATACACTGAGCCCACCAGTCCTCCCTCCAATTTCAGTCCGAACATAAGATCCAGAGAGTGAAATGATGTCAAACCGGCCCTAATATCATATCAGCCAGGAAAGAAATTATATTTTGACAGTACCAAAAATAAGTATATTCTAGGCAAATAAGTTGCAAGTGTCATCAAGTACTCTCATAGGCGAGAACATTGGCAATGTGGGAAAGGAAACTAATGGCAAAGATATGAGCCTTTTAGGCATATGGGCATGGCAATGGCATCATAATAACTTGTTTTCAAATCTCATACCTGGAAATATTTACCTGATACTAAAGGTAACATAATACGGATAGCTGTCTCTTTGTTTTTCATAATTGAATGGTCGTGGCATAGCTAAGGTATGTCCCACAATTGAAATGGTAAAGATGCTTAGAATCAGCTGATGTAAACAACAGAATCTAAGCACTTGGCAAATTTATCTTTCCTCCAATTGGAAGAATTATTATGTTATGACCAACCGAACAATACTAGACTAGTGTCCTAAGCAAGCACAGGAATAAGCTTCCGATTGTTCTTGAATATTTAGACCTTTCCTTAAACCCTTTATTTACTTTGTATCAAGTAACAAACTCAGCCATCCTTGTTTTCCTCGAAGACTTTATTTATTTACCAAATTCTCTCCCAGCTCTTAGAACTAATATGAGTTTTTCTAACAAAAATTTATTCATATTTTTATATGTTTTTTTTATTCCTAACAAAATGCAGTTGCAATTTAAACATCACAGAACACATAAACAATGAGTTATCTTGTTGACATAAAATAATAATAACAAAAGGGGAGTGATTACCTCATATGCAATGTTACCGCCTGATGTTGCTGGCTGGCAGAGAGATGCATTAGAGATCGTGCCAGATGCAGACAAAATACATATTTCACGCTTGCTTTGTTGCATGAACATTATTATTTTTTGGCCAACATCCTATTTTGATCAATGTATCACGTCAAGAAGGGCAAGAAAATAACTTGATTTTCATATAGAAACAATACAACATCTTCAGCAAACACTATAAGACTCAAGACTTTTCTAAAAGAAATTCATAATTATTAACACAAAAAACTATTCTCATGACATTGTTTATCAAGCATAAAAGCACTACATTTGATTAGGGATTCTTTGACAAAAGGTGGATGATGATATGTACACCAACCTTCTACTATCTGCAAAAAGATCAAGGAAAAGAAAACAAATATCGCATAATTTAACTTGCCAAAAACTAACAGCTGAGAACAGAATGAAACCACAATAATTGTCTCTTCTCCATTGCATCAGATGAGCGAAGACACCTATAGATGCCTCATGTCCAATAATTCCGCAGAGAGAGAGAGAGAGAGAGAGAGATGAAAGGACTGAATTCCTTTCCCTTCTTTCCACTCTTGTTGAGATTACCAATTATTAAATCCAGTTTAATGAAGGCAAGCTAAATCAAAGGTTAGCATCTTTTCAGAAGTAGAGAATTTTCCCCAGACAGAAATGTAAAAGGACATGCATCCTTTTCTAAAGGGTAAATAAGCAGAAAATTAGTACAAATAGGGGAAACCTAACAGTGTCAATCTATTGCATATGCTAAATGCCTTAACTCCCATCCTTATAAGCACTCTCAAGTCCAAAGAGGAAAATCAAAAAGAAAAAGAAAATCAACTGGAAATATCACAAATATTCTCATGAAACTTTCCACAATGGCTATCATGGCCTCAAATTGTTTGTAACGGAAACATCATAACCTTGAAAAAATATATATAAGGATTTTATATCAGAAACACAAAGTAACTAAAAAACTCTCATTTACAGTTTTTTGTCATTGATGATTTTCCAACTTCTCTTCTTTTAACAATTCTGTCCTCTAATACAGTACTGCTATTCTGATTTTAAAATATATTATTATCTAGAAACAAGGCATAATCAATAGGACATTCTATATAACTGAACCATAACTAAAAACCTTACATTTTGGAAGTGACAAAAAGTCAAACTCTTCAATTTTTCTTTAACAAAACGGAAGCTTTTTGAAACTTCTGGACTATGCAAAAATCACATTTGAAACTACAAGGAAATTGGTATGCATGAATATCTGTTTCCCAAGGACATGTATAACTGATGTGAAATATAAACAAAAGCATCCAACAGTAATGAGCACCATACCTCTCCTGCAACTACATTGATAACATGTGGAGTAAAACCTTGACCTGCATTGCCTGTATCAATTAGAGGAAAGTAAGAGCAAGAATTAAGTATCTAACTGAGAAAGCAAATGATATAGAAGCAATAACTTCACCTACATGAAAACCAGACAGCACGCTGCACGCAACATGAAACATGCATATGAGCAGCAGAAAAAGGGTATTCATACACAAAACAAATAGATGATTCATATATATGATATTCTGAATCAACCAATAATAAGGTGAACTAAAACATATGCATCCACGTATCCTTATCTTAACTGTGTTTGGCTATAAATGAAACAAATAGATGATTCATATACATGTCCAACACACAGCTCAACATTGTTTGGCTAGGATTTTAGTTATGACATCAACGCTACACAGAACCATGTAAATATACCATCTTCAGCTAAAAGCAAACCAGTTGAACTTTGAAAATGAATCAATGCAACCACGTAAGTTGGATTTGCACTTAAAACCACAAAAGCTCTTTGCACACGAACAGAAAAAGGAAAACTAAGGAATGAATTAAGAGAAATTAATAAAGAAATTTAAGATGTTTGCACATAATACAAATAAAGGTTTTACAAGAAGTGCAGCAAAACCATCTTAAATTAAACAATTTTACAACCTAAGCCTCTGAAATCAAAGACGTTCATGAATATAAAAGCTAAAAAAAAAAAAAACTTCACAAATTCCAAAATTTGACAACAAAAGCAGGAATAAATAAATTGGCCAAATGAAATATATGCACAAGACCACATATTCATTGAAGACCTAAAGGTAAACCATAAACTAAATGTTCCATAAAATTTAGAATAAACTACAGAAAACAAAACCATATGAGGGAAGGCGTAATTCAAAACAACCAAACAAAGGCAATGGATCATGACACAGAAGCATCAAAAACCTTCTCAATTTGAAAAAATTTGCAACAAGCTCCCCAAAAATCATCAATTCACAAAAGGATACCAAAAAGTAGGAAACTATTCTTAAAAACACCCACATGGAGCAAACGAAGGCAATACGCAATGCACCCAAATAGAAATCTGCAACAAGATCCCAAAAACCATCAAATTCACGAATAGGGACCAAAATGAAAGAATCTTTTATCAGCAAACCAGAGCAAAAAAAGGCAATAGTTTCACATGCAATGCATCAAACCCTCAAAATTCCAACAAATTTACACCAAAAACCCTCTCAGTTTTCAATAAATTTGCAACAATCCACCAAAACCATCAAATTCACAAAAAATTGTACCCAAAAGTAATCAACTTTTGTCGATAAACACCCACCTAAAGCAACCAACTGAGACTTCTTAGAGGACCCAGAAAGCGAACCACCGCCGCCACCAAGAGCCAACTGCTGTTCTCGCCGTTCCTTGGAGCTCGACGACGCCGTTTTCTTAGCGGCCATGGCCTGTTCCGGGGTGCCATACTTCCTAGGCCTCCCTCTCTTCCTCCTAGCAGGCTCCAAGGGCAACGTCACCGCCGAAGGCACGGAGTGAGGGTACACCATGTGGTGGGACCCTCCAATTTCATTAGGGGGCAGAAGCCCATTGGTCGGTGAAGGAGTGGTGGTGACAGTGGTGGAGGTGTTGGTGGTGAAGTAGTGTCGTTGGGTTTCATTGGGTTCCATCTGTTTTTTTAGGCTTTAGAGAGAGAGAGAAAACAAAAAAAAAAAAACTTTTGCCGATTTTTTTATTTTTTAGTTTATAATTTGTTTTTTGGTTTTGGGTCTTTTTTGAGATTTTTTTAATTTTGAGGTGGTGGAATTTGGGCCGTCGATGAAGGCATGGGAGTTGAGATGGTTGACTTTTGTGTTTGACTGTTGAATAAACCGATTAATCTATTTTATTTTTAGGGTTTTAGGTTTTTTTTTATTTGGGCATTTGCGGACTGACCATGGATAGATTCTGAAATCCGTTTGTTTGTGGGGATAACGTGATTCTCTCCTTCAATTGGACAACTTGACCCCTTTACCCTAAATACCCAAATTCCTCGCGTCTGATTAGATTTATTTTTCGTATACTTATATCGTGATTTATATAGAAATTATATATTTAATTTATATTAATATAAATATATAAAATATATTTTTTATTTTATTAAATTTATATATAAGTAGTATTAAAATTTTAAAATGTATCATTTTATATTTTATTTTTATAATATTCATATTATATTATTGTATTTTATTTTAAATTATAAAATATAAATTTGATTAAATTATTATTATTTTATACATCATTATTATTAAAATTTGGAGATTACTAACAAAATTAAAATATTATCATATACTTTTTATTCAAAATGTTAAGAAAATGGTATATTCCCCGAAAAGTCTTTGTACTATTCTAAAAATGTTAATCGAGCACTTAGTTTCTTATAGACTTCAATTAAGTACCTAATCAATTATTTGGACTAAATTGAATTCTTGTTTTAACGAAAATAGTTTGGTAACTGAAATGCCTATTAACTTGATGCCAGCATGGATTCTTCTCCTTGCCCTTCCTTCCTTCACACTGGTCACTGATCAGTGCCAGTAGCCTGTAGGCACCGGACTTGGCAGTTTGGTGCCGAAGTCAGCCGGAGGCAGATCCGTTCATCGAGTAGGTCTTTCTATAAATGTCCTTATCCCTTTCTCAAGCTCTCATCCAAAATATATCAGAAGAGTTGGAATCAACAAATACTTCACTGACATTAACAAAATTAATGGATACAGAGTCAATAAGTCAATAGACCTCGAACATTAGTAACATATAAAGTGTAATATACCTTGAACAACTGGTTCATATCAACAACAGCCAACATTCTTGTAACAGAACATGTATTCTTCTCAATATGCTTAGACCTCATCCTTGGGTGCCTCTCCATTAATAGTCTCCTTCGTAGATGGCAAAGAGTGCAGATTCTTAAGTTCCTCTAACTGCACACGGACAAACAACTCAGGCAACTTGCAATAAAGAATTGCTTAAACTGATAAAAGAACAGTAAGAAAGCCTGATCATCAGGACAAACTTGTAATGTTTAAACTATAAGCTTCAAGAGTAACAATGCAATGCTAAACATATCAATCAATTTAATTAGTAAAAATTGCTCGACCAGCGGGGATGTTTGTGGGGTGAGATCAATGCCAAAATTGCTTCAAGATACTAATTTCCAAGTATACATGTCTACTACCCTCTTGCTCCCACAAGAGGAGAAGAAATGAAAGGGTGAAAAAGTTTGGTATGATCATGTTCATCATAAATTCAGAATAGAATGACAGTAGCTTCCGGTGAAATTCAAAGTACAGGCACTACAAACAAGGAATTCATGGTGCCAAGACTCAATAGTGAAGACAAAGTGGGAATCTTCTTCCAAAAGGAGGTATGTTATAATAATAATAATAATAATAATAATAATAATAAAGAAGCTTTTAACTTCTAGGATTTCAAACTTGAGTTATTTCTAAGGATATCAGTCAAGGACTCTAGTTTTATAATAGGAACTATTAAAATCATAAATTCTTTTTTTTTTTTTTTTGCCAAAGAAGAAATGCAATAACATTGTACATATTTAGTGCAAAATGCTACCTTACCCAAATAAATCAAACCATACCTCTTTGCAGGTATTCTCATGCTTGCCCAAGAGCTCATTATACTTTGTTTGCAAATCTGATATCTCAGCTTGTAGCTTTTCATATTCAGATGCAGTTGGACCGCCTAATTTTTGTTGGACAAACCTGTCATGCAAAATAAGAATTAAATCTCAACATTCCTTGAAAACAACATAAGTGGACGGGAACTGTAGGCTGCTCAACAGAAAGAAAACAGTGGAGATGATCAACACTTTGTTGTGGCATCAGCTAGAGTCTTGACAAGGTCAGGTATTAGCAAAAAAATCAATAAGCAATGGCACACTCTAACCCCTTTAGATATTTATCAGGAATGGCCCAAAATATAATACAATTTGGCATAAAATAACATTAGAGAAGCTTAGAATTCATTTCAACTTATCCTGAATTGGGGACTAACATTAAACAATAAGAAAAACTGGATATAAGAATAAGATCTTGCAAGAAAAATAAAACCGTGAAATCCCAGATGAAGAAATGGCAATATTGTAAGATCTGATTCACACAAATAAAGTCCAGTGTCCAACTAGGTGATACTGTTTCTGCTAAAAACCTCAAACTAACAACAACTCAGAAATAGGAGATTAGAAATTAAGAGAATACAAAATTGCCATTTCTGGACTACAGATCTGAATATTTTAACTTGAACAAAGAGACAAAATTCAATTGGAAGATTGAATTTTGAAACTTACTCAAGGGCTGAGGATGGCTTCTCATTCTGTTCATACAATGCAACCAAAACTACAGATACAGAAATGGAATAAAAAGAATAAGATACCCACATCAAGAAATGAAGATTCATGTTAAAACAAGAGAAGAGAAAAACCTTTGGTGAGAGCATCAAGAACTCCACTGGACTCAAGATACTTCCTAAATGCTTCTTTCTTAGCTTCCTTTTCCTAAATCCAAAAACTGGGCAGTTAATACTTGTAAGAAAAAGTTTAAGTATTTTATTGCTGACATTTAAATAACAAACAGTACCTCGTTATATCTCATCATTATCTTCAGCAGTTGCCTTTCCTTCTTTGCCTTGAGCCCCTGGTTGTTGGTTTTGGTGGGTGTTCCTTCCAATGGACTGTAATCTGTCGAGAGCATCTAACATTTAAATGTAGTTTAGCAAATGTTAAGGACATGACATGATGGGCCTTTCATGTCTTGTTCAGTTGCCAGTTGCGTTGGACAAGGTTTCGAAGTTTAGTCCAAACTCGAAACCACATGTATCAACCATGGGTGCACTACAGTTTGGACACTTCTAAATTCCAATGCTTTTCAATTAAGATTGTTGGGCTCAGCCCATCTGCATTCTATATTTGTTCCAATGACTGATGCTGGTAACCAAATTTAGAATATATATATGTTTTGCTTAGACGAAGTGATAATGGTAAGTGAGCTTTAAATGCTTAACATATTATGAACAAGGTGTAACTTTCAAAGTTCACGTACCAACCAGTTGTCATTTTGGCTTTCATATTAGCCCACAAGAATTCGTGGAGATGTTGGTCCTTGATGGTTGCATTGTTATAGTTCCAAGTTTCGCATACGATGAGTTTTTACTGCTCGAAAATCAACTTCCTTTCTTCGTACTTGAGAACTTATTTAACATGAGCGGGGCACAAATGCAGAATCTTTCGTTGACATGGCTCTTCGTTTCTTCTCTAGACTAGTTCTGGGGACTGGGCCAGAGATTCTTTGTAGAAAATACAATTCTGTCCAAGCTATCAAGCGTCTAGTAGATTTATTGCTACCAAAATGGAACTAATGGAGGGTGAAATTGAGGCAGAAATATTTCCACAACTCTTGGGATTGGGTTCTTATTTCCATTATTGCTGATATTAGTGGTGTAAATGATATATTAGTACTCGCAAATTATTTAGGTTTGATTCAAAGAAAATTCGAATTCGGTTCGATTATTATCAAGTCGAACTCGAGTAACTCGACTTATCGATCGAGTCGAATTCGAGTATTCTTATATCCAATTCGAGTAGCTCGCGACCCTAATCGAATTTTTATATTTAAATATATTTTTATTATTTTAATTAATAAAATATTTCGAGTTCGAGTTCGAACATGAATAATCGAACTCTTGTCGAGTATACGAATCGAGCTTATTTTTATATATTAATCGAGCTTAATCGAACGAACATGAGTAGCTCGAATTCGATCACGACTTAAGCTTGAGCTTGAAAAATAAAACTTGATCGAGTTCGAGTCGAGTATCGAGCCTCGAATTATGAGTCGAGCTCGAGCTCAAGCTTCTTACTATTCGACTCGACTCGGCTCGATTACACTTCTAGCTGCCACTATCCTTCTCCTACTTGGCTTGTAACATACTATAATTTCTGTTTTTGCTTTTTCAAACAAGTGCAGATTAATTGTTCTTCATGCACTGATGCTTTTATATTGGATATTTTACTTTAGAATCAAACGACTTACTTGTCGAAGAAAAGGAATCGAATTAATTTTATCTTATAATATGAACAAAAGTAAGCAAATACATTTTAGAGAAACATCCACGTGTTAGTAAGTCTAATGAGAGAGATCACAGAAACAACCACGTTGAAAACACCAAGAAAGGAAGCATGGCTACCAAGCCGTAGTTCACTATAGAATCGACATTTTCAGCCTTTTGCAACTTGGTTTACAAAGTACTCCATGGACATTTAGAAGAACCCTGTTGACCCTGCAACTGTTGTGTGTGTTCCTATTGTAAGCCACAGTTAGACATAAATCAAAGCAAATAGACAACTCAAAAAGGAAACATAAAAAACAAATCACCTCTGCGTTTATGTTGCGAATCTCATCCCGGTCAATTATATTTATCAAACTTTCTTCTCTCCTCGTGGTGAACTGACTGATCCAAAGACTTTTGGGCTTCAAACCTGTCAGAATTTTTCCTTGAAAGGGCTTTGTAGGCTGCATCAATATGTATTGTTTCCATGACTGAACCGAAGAAGTTTGTAACAGGTACCTAGAGATCGAGAGAGATTACAGGATGCTTCAATCAATGTTAGATATAACAAATAGTAGTTCATCATAATAAGGAGAACTAAGAAATTTCAATTATTCTAAACAGTACTAACAATAATACAGGCAGTGAAAGCTGTGGATTTGAAAAGGGGAAGTTGACTATTTTGCACACCGCTCTCAGAATGCAACACTTGATTCATCAAAAAGAGCATATAGCTGACAATGAGAAGCTAGTTTCCAGCTACAGGCACTTTAAGCCCTAAAGCCTCCTCACCAGAATATTAGAGAAGCACAAACTAAAAGCCTCAAAACATATAGAGCAAGAAGATTAACATTAAAATCAAATTTGGGACCTTCATAACTCCTACAAACGCCGTTGATATAGATCTCCACGGTAATATGCAGTTGACATCAACATACTTGGATTGTAAGAACTAAAAAGACTGCAAAATTAATCACAAAAGTCAAAGGAGCAGAGCTTAGTTTTAAGAGAGAAAATGCTTTAAGGAAGTGGCATAAATGTCAAAAAGAAAAGCCAATTTAAATGGATGCAGGGCAAAAACTTTAACTGACAAAAGAACACTATAATCTGAGAGGGTTTTGTATGCCAAATAAATAAATAAAAAACAATGGACAAGGAAAGCTCATTGAGGCTTCAAAGAAATTTCTATGCAAACAAAAAAATAGCCATCTTGTTATCGTAAATTCTATGCTAATGTACCTGCCCAATGAGGCATTGTCATATATATTTGGCCTCTCGAAAAAGGCAAGGGTATAATAGGTGAAACGATCAACAACTGATACACCAACCTGTATGAATGAACAATTGAATAAGAATGAGAACAAGTGTCTTCATGGTACATTTAACCTATAATACTACCAAAATCCTGATACCACTTGGGTAATAAATACATACATGCATGGCACAAGTGGTTTCTTGGCAAATGCTATTTAAAGGGTGCTAAACTGCTAAAAAATGATAAAAACAATTTCCTGTCATCACTTACATCAGAATCCAAGTGATGTGAGTACGAGTTCTCTCCTTTCATGCTACTACCAATAGCCAAAACACCAGGGGATTGAAGCTGCAAATATAGAGAGCAAAGATCTTCCATGCAGTATCGGATCAGTTATCAGGATAAATCACATTTTGAATGCCTAAAAACATAGTTAGAAGTTTCAGAATGTCACATCTGTAAGCGAACAAAAACAGTCTAGAATTGCACCAAAACAAGAACATCAGAGACCAGATGAAACAGGCAAATGACCACAAGGCAAAAGTTCTAATAGGTTGGGCATAATGCCCACAAAAGTTTCAAAAGATGTATTAGCATTGTAAATGTACATGAAGAAATTGATCATGAAGGGGGGCTAAATGTGATTCCATGGAGTAAAATGACAATAATGAATCCACACCAATAACATAGCAATAGTGCAATGAATCTATTTGAAGTTCCTTAGAAGAAAATTGAATCTTTTGACTATTATACTCATTTTCCCCATAAATAAATGATTAAAGAGTAATACTCCTATAAAAAAAAATGCATAAATTTAAGGGTAAAAATTTGAAGCAGATAAAAACCTGATTGAAGAGAGTGACTGCTTGACAAGTGTCCACCACTAGCAGCAATTCCTTAAATCTGAATTTGCAGCATTATCAACAGCAGACAAGTCCATTTTTACATAGCAATCATAACTATAGACATCAGCAAGGTAGGAAAAACATGAAACAAGTTTCCTAATTACAAGAACTACAAAAAGATAGTTCTCACAGGAAAAGGCAAATTATAGTACTTACCTACCCTCCATTTAAACATTCAAGTTAAGTGTTAATCTGCTACAGAGTTCCAAGGAAACTTGGGAGAATTACATCTCCCCACAACCTCCAAAAGCGATACAACTTCCAATTATATAGCTTCATTCCAAAACAAGTCAAAGGCTGCAGTTATAAGAGTAAAATATTCTCACTGATGCTTTCATCTGTTTCACAAAATCAGCTAAATCATGACTCTGTAGTTCCTCTGAATCTTGAAACTTTAAAAATTCATCTCCCCCATGCCCTGTCATGTATAGAAGAATGTGGCTTCCCTCATCACTCAAAAGACGCTTTGATCTTGGAACAGCAGTCTCATGACGTCCAGTTAAAACACGCAAAAAATTTTCCACAGTTACCTCATAACCTCGATCATCTACCTGAGTGATTGCAGTTTGGGCACATTAGGGTTGGTCAAATGAACACACCAACAAAAAACCCCTTGAAACACAATTTACTGCAAGCAACAATATGCAACTAATGGAACACCGAAGATAATCAAACTTGGGTACCATAGTTCATGGTCCATAATTGCTATGTAAACAAATGTAAAATAGGGAGCTCAATCTCCTCATTCAGATTAATATTAAAAAAAAAAAGATTTTAGATGAGATGTTTCACTTAATATAATATTGCAATTAGGGTATACCATACCATTAGCCCCCACCGACCCACCCTCACCCTCCCCCCAAAAAAAGAGAGCCAAATACGTCAGTGGTCACAGAAACCTAACCTCAACATTGTCTCCATAAAGGTTAAGTCTATGGTTCTCATTGTTGAAAACTTGAGCAGGGTACTTGTTTCTAGTGTTGCAAGCCATGTCATCTGCAAGCATGAGCATTATCCTCTCATCAGGTATTCCTAGCCGCTTAACTGTCCTGAAAATCCAGGTTAAGGAAAAAACAACTGGAAATTTTGAAATTATAGAAGAAGAAAAACCAAAATAAGGCAGCTGCTTGGTTACCTATACAATGATAAGGTGTTGGCCATATGTCGATAATTAAACCTGCATGAGAAAAGTTGCAAAATTCAATCAATTGGCAATGTTACAAAATTTCAAGACTTTACATTGTGCAGCGGACATACTTGAGTTGGGCACCAAATAATAACAACATTAGCTCATTTTATATTTTGGCAGACAAAACACAATGACAAAGGGGGTAGTTAAAAATAGCATTGTGTGACCTCATCCAACTAGGCCTCTCTGTTAGATAACTAAAGAATGGTAAGTCACAGTAACTAAAGAGATAGCATATGTCTCATATAAACATCTGCAAAAGTTTTTGCTGCAGAACATCCACAGCTTTGCCGCAGAACATCCAAAGCTCAAAAAAGAAAGAAATTTACGTCCAAGCACCAGCATTACCACGTTTGGAACTTGCATTTGCATTTCTAAGGCATTAGTTTAACATTTCGATTATATTGATGAACCAAAAGTAAAAGAATGCATTAGATGAAATCTTCATCATTCCTCGAACAGGTTTCAAATCATCAAAGGATAATACCTCCCCAGGACAAACAAAGAATAAAGCTAATACCTGCGAGCTTCTAATTAAGAACATTGGAAAGCTGATAGTCAGTTGATTCATCATTACCATCTTGTGAGAGACGTCAAAAGAATTAAGCAGACAAACTAAGCTAATACAAAAGAAAAAGCAGTTTCTCTATGAGTCAAAGAGAGGCAGAATCTCATTATATCACACTTCTCAATGACATTATAGAACTAAAAGCACTTAGCTCAAATAATGAAATGAAAAAAAAAATCAAATCAGCATCTGAAAAAACTCCTGTCTCTCTCTCAAATTCAGAATAATGTGAAACAAATGTAGCTAGAAATAAAATCAAACCAAGAAAAATTAATTAAAAAAAAGATGGGTTATCTTAACTATCTCGAAAAACAACATGGGTACGATTCATTTGATCCTAAAACTCAATTAAGAAAACAAATCAGGGAAATATAGAAAAAAACACAAGTGGGAAAAATAAGATTTCTGTCTCATTTATTACCAGAAACGAGAGGTACAAACTAAGATAGCCCAGTTGTTAGCATGCACAGTGGCTTCGACGGAAGAAGAATTGTATGCTATCGAACTGTAGAGAAGCAAAATTGGTAATGACAATAACTGGGAAAGAGCTCTGGTATTGATGAAAATTGCCATCTTGAATTCCTGGCGATTTGCTCTCAAAGTTTTTCTTTTCCAATTCACTCACTAATCAAAAACACAAATCAGAACTCTAATTTCACGAGTCCAGTCTGAAGCAAGGCTTGGAGCAGCAGCGGTAGAGAAGAAAACCCAAACGACGCCGTTGCTAGTTTGAGTAAGACTTAAGCTTTCTGGACATCGTTTTGTCTAGGGTCATTTTATTTTTTGATTTTTTGATTTTTTTATTAAATCCAGCATATTTTTTGCTCGCAAAACGACATGTCGTTTTTGACATCCCATGAACCTTTCTCGGTGTCCAATTTAACCTTTTTATGTCAAAAATGAAAATTCTTCCTCAAATTCTTTCCTTATTATCTTGAGGAAGCTCTCTCTCACACAGTTTCTCTCTCGGAACCTCTTCTTAATCAAGCCATTTCAGGTACTCTCTCTTAAACCAAAAAAATAAACAAAAAAAAAATATTTTTGTTGCTTTTTTTTTGTTAAATTATGCACTTTTTTGGGTTGTTAATCTCATATGGACATCTGGGTAGTTTTAGTTTAAGCATTTGATGTTCTGTCTAGAGTTTTTAAGACAACCCCATTTTGTTGCCTCTTGAAACTGCCTTCTTTTTTAATCTCATTCTGGTAAAAGAGTTGATCTTTTCGAATATTTTCATAGTTGTTTCATGAATATGTGATGAATGCTAGTAGTTAGATCATGGATGGCCAAGGTCTATATAACTCTAGACTGAGATGATACCTGTTTTTAAGCTAATTTCTTGTTTTCGCGGTGTCAATGAAGGAATACGCGAAAGCTCCTTACAAGAATATGTCATTGCCTTTTCAGATAATAATCTTATAACTATAGAAGTTACAAATATGGAAAGAAAATTTTAATCTTATTGTAGATTGATCGTTTAAGAAAATGCTTCATTGATATGTCTAACCTTTTTATGACTTCTTGGTTGGGAAATTCATTGCCACCTTCTTGCCGTGAGTAGCTCTTAGGCTGGTGTCTCTTTCTTTTCATTGGAAGTGAAAAGTTTGCAGGGTTTATTGTCAGGGTAGTTAGGTTAGTTTCAATTTAGTAGCCTGTCTTTTTGAATAATCATAGTGATGCAACTTGAACAGACGATTGATTTGATACTCTACATACATCTTGAAGGATTTGCTTATCTACATGAAGAGTAGAAGGATGAGACATGAGAATGTTCTTCATACTGCATTGAGTTGCGATGACATCCTCTGCAATATCCTTCTCCGATTACCACCTGAATCTATTTCCAAGCTTATTATTGTATCAAAGAGGTGGCTTCACTTGATATGCAGCTCTTCTTTTCGTCACAGTTATTTGAGTCGATGGAGAGTAGGTTTTAACCTATTAGGATTTTTTGTGTGCAATTCCTTGTACCTTGGAAGACCTCAAGGCGGTGCTCGTCGCCCCCGTTCAGAACCTGCTCTTCCGTTGCTGTCTACTAGTAGAGAGGGTGATGATATGAAGTTTTCTGGGATCCTTAAACAGCTTGGCTACTTCATTGACTCTTCCAGTGGCCTTCTTCTTTGTGGTCGCCACCCAAAGGCCTATTATGTATGGGATCCTGTCACCAAACAACCACATAAACTACCTCGTCCGCGGGTTTATTTTGAGGAATTGTGCATGGCATTCCTTGTTGAAGACTCTCCTGATGATGATATTTGCTATAGGGTTGTTCGTGCAAAATGTGAAAGCAGATTTGATGAAATCAACATTGTTACCATTGAAACTTTCTCGTCAAAGACCAGTACATGGAGTTTTTCCAAGCTTACATGTTCTTCACCTGTATCTCTATCACCTTGGACTTCAGGTACTGTGATTGGAGGTGTCATCCACTGGTATGCAGCCCAGGGTAATGTAGTTATTTATGACCCAGATCATCTAGAAAAGCGTATTGCTTTGGTTAAACTCCCAGGCACATTTGATTTTGATGAGCAAGTTCTTGGGGAGTCTTCAGATGGCTGTCTTCAGTATGGTTGGAGCTGTAAATCAGGCCTGCAAATATGGGTTCTTGAAAAAGATTTAGATGGTTATACATCCTTATTCTCAAGTAACAAACAGTCAAATGTTAATTGGAGCTTGAGATATAAGTTGAATTTCAAAATAATGTGGAAGAAGAATCCAACAGTCGCAACAAAATGTAGTACACGGTCCAAAGAAACTGAAATATTGTCATTTGCTCCACAAAATTCTGAATCAGTCTTCATTAGATCTGGATCAAACATATTTCTTTATCACTTTGAGAGTGAAAGGGTGGAACTGATTCAGTACCAAGGTCGTGGATCTACCATCTTATGGGATTTTTCTAAAGTAGTGCCCTACTATAAACGAGCTTGGCCCCATTCTGCTTTGTGTGGCAGTGGAAACAGCGCAGCATGAATGTGTACCGTCTGCTATATCTGTGGAAGTTTGTAACTGTTCTTTAGGTACTACTTTGCAGGCACCTGTGTTTTCTTTAGCTAACCTATGGGTTCAAATGTGATGTGTAGTTGGATTATAACAGTATAGTGCTATTTGTTTTTACTGTTCATGTCATTTATTTTGATCAATAATGTGCCAGTGTTTAACCTTTGATTTATACCTGGAAGATGACTATGCATCATACCATGAGTTCTCGATGGACTGTAATGGTATATGGCATTTATTCAAATTCCTGCATTAATTACTAGTGATACAGTATTCATGGAAAATAATAAATTGAAGAAATGTTCAGAGAAACTGAGAATTAGGTTGGATTGGAAACACTGCAAAATTTGGAAATAGTTATGTGCTTCAATTACTTTCCATTGATAAAAGATGAACTAATTGTACAACATAAGGGAAAATTTTGACTGCTATGCTAAGTAGGGAACAAAGATGTTCCTCTTTGAATCAATGACCTATATGTGGAAAAAATTTTGGACAAATATTTCTAATGTAAAGCAAGATAAATGAACACCAACAGGATATGCAGAATTAGCAAGGTTGGAAGCTGAATCTACATCTTGGAAGGAGAGAGAGAGAATGACATAGAGAACCAATCCGTTGCAGGAATCATATTCGGTTAATCAGATCGTGGCAACAAGAAACTAAAGCCTGAGTTCTCACGAATCAGTGGTGGTGGTTCAATGTCAGCAATGTCTATTTGTTCCATGGACTTTGATAGGTCATCAACTGAAAATGGAATACTGCAAAATGACAAACGTGTTGAGAAGTCAGCGTAAGAACATAGTTTGATTATTCCAGGTAATGTTTTCAATTAGCGTTCAGAGAAATAAGGACAATTGCAAAACATAGATTTTCAAATTAATCATCACACAGTGCAATGTAACTGCAAACCTTGAATCATCATCCAGCAAGAAGGAATTGCTAACTGCATTGTTGGAATCTTCTGTCATCAACACTCTCATATTGGCTATTACCTAGATGTTGTTAAACGAGCAAACTCATTAAAGTTACTAGTGGATGTCTCTAATCTAGTTTGAGAAACTGCATCTCTTGAAACTTACATCTGGGGACACACTATGCGTGCCATACTTGTCATCCCAATACATTGTACTGATACGATACAGCTGCTGTATACTGAGGACCTGCAAATAAAAAATGAAGCTTTTTGAGACTTGAGATTCAAGGAAGAGTTGCAAAGTAGAGATAATTGCATCTCATGTTATGTGACATTTGCATTACTCACCGGACAGAGATCGTGGCTTATTTCATCCAGTGTTTTCTTAGGCTTTTGATGTATTACCTAAATCAGAAACAGCGTACCATTGATATTAGTTTACCACTCTCTTTTATTCCCGATTATCATAACAAGTAATGGAAGGACAGGTAGACTGTTAGAAGAGTGGGAACATACTAGAAAACCAATGGCCTGCCTTATATGTTTGAGCTCATCCCAAGCTGAACCTGCATACTGCATTTATATATCAGTTAAATTTTGTAAGTACATATCCTAGAATCAGAAAGTAAACTGGGGAGGCAGTCAAAGGTACCTCATCGGTTGCCTTGTAACACCAATGTTCCAATTCAGCCAATCCAGCTTTAACATATTCACCATTACTAAACGAACAGCACTCTCTCCTCAACAGAAGGCTGAAGTAGAAAAGTGTGTATTCAAATGCCATGAAAAATTTTCTGCATACAGCAGAAAAAATAAGTATAAAAGCACTAAAATAGCAGCATTGACTGTTACCTGTTGAATAGTTGAACATTGATGAATGAGAATATTTGTGTGAACACCTTACGGACCAAGAATGGCGGTACCTGTAAAGGAATCAAACAGCATTAATCCTTAGGGAAAACGCATTCAAACTAGAAAATGGTAGAGATTTTACTCTTTGCCCTCCTTCCTAACTTATTAAACCAAGCATGAAGACTCGGCAGAAGTAAGTTTACTTTGGAATGTGAGAGTAGGACTTAAGCCGAAAACACTGAAACTATAGATATGAACAAAAGGGGACAAGTGGGCTGTGTAACTAACATAATTTGCTTTCAATGTGTTCAAGAAGTTTCCAAGGCTCTTTACAATCCCTTGCCAGTGAGCAATCAAAGCCTGCTGGGCTGCAGTGCTAGTAACTGATCGTGATGCTCCCTTGACTAAACTTGCTCTGGATGTTCTCGGTGCCTATATCATTTTATCCATATAAGAGTCATAAAATTAGCTTAATAAAGAAAAATATAAGACAAAAACTCCACAGTTCCTTTTCATAGTTCTAGTTTTTTTTTTTTTCTTCTGGTTAATGTCTTCGCTTAGTCTGAGATATAATACCTGGATGCACAATCCAAGCAATGGTGAAATTTCTTTCTTCAGATTATCTCTGATCATTCCATATATCTTCTCCACATATGCTGTAAGCTGCTGCTTGAAAAGCAAAGCCGGGTACTTGGCTTCAACTTGCCGTAAAGTCTCCACTCCACTATTGATGCCACCATTAATCAAGGAGAGGTTGACACCTTGTGGAGCTCCACGGAAACTCTTTAAGAAAATAACAGAAACACATGGATTAATTACAGAAATGATATTTCCTTAATGGCATGACTTGACATCAGTGAGAAAGTTTTTACTTGGGTCATTCTCCCAAACAAAGTAGCTGATGATGATCGACGCCGTTGTGGAGTCATTCCAGCGGCACCACTAGCTTTCAATGTGCGCTGGAGTAGCAAGAGAAGTGTGGAGGCATTGGATAACCAATAGGCCAAGATATCATTGTTATCCTGGGTCTGAAACTCAAATGCCAATAATCAGTTTAACAATATGAGGTTTCTTATAAGAACTTTTAGAAAACATTAATGTGTGAAGTTTGATTTTTCAACCTCAATAGCATGGCCTATGGTCTGAATGATCCGATCAAAGACACTAGTTCGCTCAACTTCAAATGATCTCCACTGCAAAAGGCATTTATATATGATACAGGCTGCAATAGGTCGGTTCCCTGCAAAGCCTAAATGTTGTGCAACACATCGAATAAGTAACTCCTGGTTTTCCTGCTGTTTCTCATTTAGTGATTTTTGTGGCTTGCCCTCCACTTCAGTAGTGTCCCTATGGTTTATTGAGGCGCTGTGAAGATCCTGTTAAAATACATTGATCAACAAAAGAATTTAGACAACAAAGAAAACCTGAGGCTCTTTTATTAATTTATTTTTTTACTCCTTTTCATGGTGATAATAGTATAAAGTTATAAGCACTTTACTCACCATGGTTGCCCTTGCTTCTAGATGACCACTCTCAGAACCTCTCTGCCAATCATTAGAGAGCAGGTAAATCTCCTCGATCGTATGAGACAATAAAAATTAAATTGCAAATTATACAGAAGCTTATAACTCAAAATACCTGCAAAATTGATCTCGACCGTCCTGAAAGGAACTTATTGGGAGCCATGGATACAGCCTGTTGCCGTAGTACTTGATTCTCGGATTCTAGATTAGTGAGCTTCTCTTCTAACCTGATTTCAATTAACCACATCCGGAAGAGTTAATGTGGTGATATGGATGTAAGCAAGAACTTCAACAAACTCATGCATTATACGTTCTTGACGTAAAACATGACCATTTATAGTAAAATAGTAAGGCAAATTATTCTTTATACACTACCCTCTCAATGATTCCTGGAGTTGCTGAACTTTTTTTTCTGCATCTTCCAGTTTTTTTCGTCTTTCTTCACTTGACTCTTGGAGTTCATTGTATTTTCCTTCTGCATCATTAGCTCTTTGTTTTTCTGAGTCCAATGAGGCCTGTAGGAAATAACAGCAAGGTTAAGATCACAAGCTAATCATGACAATTGCCAACATATACAAAGATGATATATAAGAACCATTCTGAACCTTGGTTAGTACTAATATATTTGTGATTGGCTAGTAGATGATTTGCAAATTTAAGGGGTTCTATCCATCCTGGATTTTCTTTTGTACCTTTAGGCTCTCCACTTCTGCTGTTAGAGATTCAACTTTCTTTGTATCTTCAACTAAAATTTCTTTCTCTTGAATAACAGGAGGCGCTTCTTCAATGGCTTTCTTTGCAGCCTCTTGCTCTTTAGCAAGCAATGCATTGGTTTCATCAATAGTTTTCTGCATTTCTTGCAATGAGTTTTGCAGTTTTGCTATCTCCTGAGCTTTTGCCTCTTCCAAGTCAGTCTACAGACATGGTTTCAAGGCTATCCATGAACATATATCCATAAAGCAGCATAGAATAAAATATAATCTATTCAGATGTCAAAAGACTTCAAACAAATATAATTCAAGAATGTTGACATTGATCATGTTATAAGACACATTATTGATTGTTATTACACAGGTGTGTGCATTGGCAAAATGCTTTTGTACAGTGTAAGACAATTTGTCTACTTCCAATAGAACAATCATGTTTCATGCTTTATAAGTTCTCCACCAAATATTATCTATCTGCAGAATAAAAGTATTACCCTTAAACGTTTCTCCAGCTGCAAACGCCATGTAAGTTCCTCTACATTCTTTTCAAGCTTATCCTTTGCTTCTTTTAGTGCACCTGTTTCCCTTGCAGCCTACATAAAAAAGGAAAAATGGGAAGCATAAATAGAAAGAAATAAAAATTTTGTTGGAAGAAACACCAAGCGTGATGTATCTTTTTATACCAATAACTCCAAGGCCTATTAGATTATTGAGTTAAATCCTGGTAACCGCATTGAGCAAAACACAGATCTCAGAAGTGAAGGTTTTGGCTGAACCTAGATACACAAAGTGCTGAAGAAAACATTGACACACACCTTACAAATAAATGCTTCAAAATGAACTACTATTTTTCTTTTGGAATCCAGGATGTTGATAAAGTGCAAATGTTGTGACCGAATAGATTGTTAAATAAAAGAAGCCATGTTAGTTATCAGAGCATTCAAATGCTTTAAAACCTAGGTTTGCACAGTTTTCTATTTCAAGTAAGGTGCTCAGACTCTCAAAGAACTAAATTACATTGAAACTAATTGTTTTACCAGGACATTTATCAAATGATGTATAAAGGCCTAGAATTGGCCAGTCACAAGTATCTTGTCTGTACATAATATCAATTAAACTTAAATACTCAGGGATTGAAGTTTGCTCATCCTCTCAGACCAATTGCAGGCAAAGAAAGTGAAGGCCTTGATGTTACTTCTAACAACATTTCAGTGTAGCAATATGCGACATCAATTTATGGATATGGTGCAGTACACCAAAAGATTAAAACCTGCCAGATAAATTTTATAAGACTATAAAAGGAAGATTATCCAACACACACCATTTTGAGCTTTCTAAGCTCTTTTTTGGCAACTCTTCCTCTCCACCTGGTTTGCGTCACTATACAACCTCTCTTGAGCTTCTTGTAATAGGTGGCTGCTCTACAACAGCGCCATCGTGCCTGCAATTTTTTTTCCAAATTTAAACAAGGACTATTCTCAAATGGTTAGACAAGGAGGAAAATTTTCAAGCAACCTAATATGATTTAGAATATAACCTGAACAATGGTTGCAGCTTTATTTAATTTCCTGAATCTGAATTCTTTACGGGCAGCCATTGCCCTCAAACCTGTCTGTAAGACGAGGGCAGATACGTGGAGTTTCTTATAGGCTTCTCTAGATTGGTACCTCCTTGTGTTCTTCTGAATTTTCAAAGCTGCTGCCTGTCTTCTCCTGTTACAATAAAGTTTGCAAGCCAATCCTCCTACAGATTATACATGTACATGTGAAAATTAGCACAAGGAGGTTGATGAACATGTTAGATGTCTTAGTTCCACTATTTCCTGTTTCTCATTCCCCTACCCTCATATCTCAAACAAAATAAGTAGAAGAATAACTTGATATAAATGACAAGATACCGTCTAAACCCAACAAAGCATACACCTACAACTCAACTCATGCCAGTAGATATTTTTAACCCTCACCTCTACAAATAGACTGAAGATCTATAGCAGCCTTTCGCAACGCAACGAATCTTCTATGAGATATATGAGTACGAATGCGCCGCTGTATGGTTTTGGCAGCATTACTGAGTACTTCTATCCTCCATGCATCTAATTCTGCCATCTGACCAGCTCTCAAAAAGATCTTTGTTTTACCTACCTGCAAGAACCATCTTGAGGTCAATTAATGATGCTTCATCACTACAATATTACAATATAAAGTACTAATATATCGAACCTTCAATTTCTAAAGCATGTATATGAGAAGATGCTACAGAACATATGTCCAAAAATAGAACAGTTCTAACAGCTGCATGATGATTGTTATATTACCTGAAATCCTTGAAGTCCGACCTTTTCCAAAATCTTTTGGCACGCAGTCCTTTCATCATAGCTGCTTATGGATGAAATCAATGAGAAGAGCATCCACATTAACTCAATTATAACATGCAGAGTGCAACAACAAAGTCATAGTTCCAATTTCTATAGTCAAACAGAATTTACCATTTTCATCATAGTTAATTGCAATTTTAAACTAAAAGACGTCACTTACTTTCCTTCCAAAGCCTCAGGATAAAGAAGTCCAAATCGGTTAATGAATTCAAAGAAAGGTTTGCGAGTTGGATATCCAGCCATACTGATTCTGATTGCCTCTAGAACACCCTACAAGGCCAACTTTTAGTGAAAAGTGAACACCTAAGAAGTAACAAGATAAGAATCCTTTTGCAAAACCTGTTCAAAATTGAAAATGAACGACTGATAAAATAAGAAATCTGGACTCACACCACAACGAAGCTGTTGCATGATATTAACATTCTCAAATATAGCAGGTTTAAGTAGGTTGTTTGGCTTTACACATCTGATGTAGTGAGGTTCTGTAGAATTTAACGTTTCCATTAGTTGCTGTAATTGTAGCTGCATCATTTATCAAGAAAGTGTTACTCAAAAAAGTTCTTGAAGTATTATGTAAAGTTATGCGATTCAGTGTAAGAGATGAATTCTTATATTGATAGTAGACACTCAACCAAAATCATGATGATAACATAAGCAAAACTACCTTAAAACGAGAACCAATTGAAGAAAACTTGGACGATTTAGATGTTTCTTCGGGAAGTGGGGGGAAGAGGCCTGCTACGAATGGACATTTGGAAGCACTCAACAAATCTTGATGTTCAGGAACCACATAATCCTTGTTCTTGTCCAAAAATTGGTCAGATTGATAGAGAACCTGAAAAGGAGTGCTATTAGAAATAATCTGAAAATGACATAGCAGCTCCAACTATTTTCTCATAAACACTGTGCTAGAGAACATACTTCTCCAGCATAATGAGCAATGGTGAAATCAGTGCGAGACAATTTTGGCTTAATGAATCTCTTGTGGACCTTAAACGTCTGATAAAGCTTGTTAGCAAAAGTTTCATGAGTTGATTTTGGGAACATGCTGAACAATAAACAAAGTATAGTTAACAAGACAGAAATTATGCTATTGCTAGTCAACTTCTAATAATTAAAGTTGTGTAGTGAGTTGCAGATAAAATTCTTTGAGAAGTAGCAAAAATTTTAAAGCAAAGACATGAAGAACAACATTATACCAAGCCTCATCTAGAAGAGCAATAATTCCTCCAGGTTTCTGCCAAGAAAAATAAAAAGGAAAAAAATATCATTAAGTAAAATAATGAAGAAAAATATAGATGAAAAAAAAAGATTATGGTGTACAACTGCAAATTCCTATTCCGATTTGATTGAGTTCAAGGCTTGATTACTTCAGAAAATAAAGCAGTATGGAAGAACGGACCAGTTTTTTGCAGAAGAATAAGTGTGAAGTTAATGCATAGCTTGGAGTAGAAATGACAAGATTTAAGCCATGTGAGGAGTGTGACACATACGAACACAACAAAACTTCATTGACACCTAATGGGAACCATGTAGAAAGTAAACATGCCGGTGTCTTGTGAGATTATGATATCTACCATATTTGGTTAAGACAAGACAGTAACGGTCAATATGCATGATGTGTAGGGGAATAACCTTTTCAATAAGGTCCAGGACATCCTGATTATCAACAAATTCAATGTAGCTCCAATTGATCTGCTCTTTTGTGTACTCTTCTTGCTCCATCTTAAAGACATGCTGAAGAATATACCAGAAACACTTAAATTTATAGTTGCTGATTGAAAAATAGCTGAAATGGTCAACGTGATTTAGACCTTACCTGATTGAAATGCTGTTGCAACTTCTCATTTGTGAAGTTAATACAAAACTGCTCAAAGCTGCACAGAGAGATATGGTGAAATGAAGTCATAAGAATGCTAAACCAATTAATGATAGTTTTCTGTAATATCCTGAATACAATATTTTATCTATTTATAAAGCCTACAAGCATGGAGCACACCTATTAGCCTTAAAGCTTTCAAAACCGTAGATGTCGAGGACTCCTATAAGAGATTTTGAGTTCGGATCTTGTCCAATTGACTTATTAATTTTATTCACCAGCCTGCATACAAGCTGACACAACTTAGCATTATCTCAACATTGTAAATCTTTTTCCGCTTTACCTTTATCATTAGTATCTAGAATACATTTCAGGTGATCATAAGAGATTATCTCATGTACAAGCTTCTCACCAGTCAAATAATCGTGAATAAATTGTTTTAGCCAAACCATCCCTGCTAACGGTAGCACTTTGAGGATCAAGGCTTCTCTTTATAACTTCCTCAGGTGTGATCATAACACGCTTACACAATGCATCTTCTAAGGCCTGAGCATCACACCTGAAATGAAATGAAAATAAAACATTACACAAATATGAAAGATAGTGGAAAATGACCCTGTCACAAGAAGAAAAAGCACATACATGAGGAGCTCAGCTGTTGTTTTCAGGTGGAACTTAGCCTGGTCATTTTTTGGAACTGATGAATCAATTTCCTTTCCTTTAGCGAAATCAATATTTCCAAGATGAAGAACTGCAGCAACAACTCTGAAAATTGCCTCCTGAGAGAGAGAGAGAGATAGGGGATGGTCATTCCTGGTTTTGTATCATAAAGCAGCTGAATACTGGCAGCTTTAAGAGTTATACCTGCTCCTTGTCACTAATTCCAACAATATCCATAGCTGTCCTTGTAGCGAGATAATCATGCGCATCACTTACACCAACCAGTTCATAACAACGTGACTGGTTAAGATAGTGAAAGCTTTTGGGGTTTCCTAACTTGTACCTCTCAATTTCCTGTTAACAATAGTAACTTAAGCCCCCAAGAAAAATAAAATGGCTAATATTCACCAATAGTCAGATAATCTATCAAGAAGCCAACAAAATACCTCCTGTGGTGCAGCACAAAGAAGATAAAAACAGTGATAGTTTCGCTCAGGGTCAGAAACTTGGCAAACACGAGATCTCTCTAGAAGGTAAGTTCTGATGGCAGCTCCTGATATTCTTCCATGCTTATCAAACTGGATCTCAACAAATTTACCAAAACGGCTGCAGCAATATTAGTTTTAGGAAAGATCAGTGTCAAACCACACAAAAAAGGAAAAAAAAAAAAAACTTTACAGAAATATAACTGCATTGTTCTGTATATATGAAAATTAAATGCAATTAATGTGATGACTTGAATAATTTCTTCTGCAGCAGGAAAGATTTGATAAAATAAATTGCCTGTTACTTGCTAGTATGTTCAGTGCATAAGACATTCTCATAAAGTGTATATTTTGTCATTGATTAATAAACAGTTGGATACAAAGAGGGAAATCAATATCCTTCCTTGGTATCTTTTTATAGAAGTGTCTTACCTGGAGTTGTTATTTCGAACAGTTTTAGCATTTCCAAATGCTTCAAGTACTGGATTAGACTGCATTCGGATAGTATAACGTTCTTATCAGATATCATGCAAGATAATATGAAATCAATTAAACTTCATCAAAGTAACAGGAGTTAAAGTCATCAATCATACTTCAAGAACTTGTTGTTCAACTGTCCGTCCTTCAGTGGCAACTCGACCACCTAGAAAGGCAAGGTATCGCATAAGCATTTTCGTGGTCTCAGTTTTACCTGCTCCACTTTCACCACTGACCAGAATTGAATTGCTTTTCCCTTCATTAATCATGGCCCTGATTGTAGTTGAAGATTTTTCTTTAAAACTTGTTCATCAATAAGAAAAAATAGAAAAAGAAAAAAGAGAACTCAATGCATAAATTAAAGAAGAATGGTAATAACCTGTAAGCAACATCAGCAACTGCAAAAACATGAGGACTTAGTTCTCCAAAAGGGGCTCCCTTGTATTGTTGCATCATATGAGCATCATAGATGTGAGGCAGTCTTTGGAAAGGATTAATAGCAATTAGTATATTTCCTGTGTAAGTCTGCCATCAACATTATGTCAATAGTATTAATAGAAATATATATTGCAAAAAAAAAAAAACCCATGAGAAAAAGCAAGAAATTCTCTTAAAGACATGAATATTATCAATTCTAATTAGATGAAGGGAAGAGAAGCTTACATAAATTTCATTCAGTTCATATCTAATTCTCAAATTCTGCAAAACTCCAGGCTCATGTAGATAAGATAGCTTTGTCATGTCATCAACTCCACCAGCAGGAGCTTCCATATCTTTTGGGTATATTTTCGATAAGTTTGCAGTGATCTTAAAATCAACCAACATGACAAACATCAATATTAGGTCCAGGAAAAAAGATTAAGGTGGGAAAAGAATTGCTTTAACTGATAGATTTTACTGGGTTCTTTCCCCTATGATTAAAGCCAAGTAATTGAAACAGAGCTTAACTCAAATGAATTAAATGGAAGTTGCTTATTATAGGTAATACCCATACCTTTTTTCCATTACTAGTCTCAATCTGTGCATTTTTTCCATCAAGTTTTGAAACCTGCCCATCAATCCAAGCTTCATCTGGGTCTTCAACCCAGACATGAGAACCTACAATAATGTTCACAGGAGTTCCCTGCAATTAAAATATCAAAGCGTCAAACATTTTGTAAAGGAATTTTTCATTAAAGAAGACATTCAAATGTCAGACGGATCAACAGTCTCATTAGAAAAAACATTCAAATGTCAGACATTCAAATGACATGTACCAAAAATAAGAAAGTAAACAAATTCAAGTACTATCTAAAGTTCATATTACCATTGTTAAGCTCTCAATCCGAAGCCAAGCAAGGCATAGTTTCTTCTTTCATGTAGACCATTTAACTGCAAAAATATGACCATATGCGATTTCCTACCTTGAAAACATTTCAATTTCTAACCAAAAACTTTTGCCTTTTTGATATCAACCATGAGTACTCTTGTTGAAACCAACAAGACTCTTAACCAACACGTTGATTGCAAGAAAGGTTGGAATCCAAACATAAACCAAGGAATTACCAACACCCCATTTTCTTGAAAAGAAAATGCAATGGAATGGAAGCAAACTTCTGAGAAAAATGGAAAGAGAAAAAAAGAGAGAAAAGATTGGTGAGTTATTTGTGTTGTATGGAAGTGAATGCTGGGTTATTGAGAGACTGACATTGTTCAAGAAGACCGTTAAGTTCGGTTTTTTCCCCATTGTTTTCGAGCCAATTCGTGGCTACTAACCAAGTCTTTACTTATCTCTCTCTCTTGACGAAATGTCTTGGTCTGGTTAATTGTAGTGTCATGTATTAGTGAAACTCACATCAACAACCATGGCCATTGGATTGTAACTTCAATTCTGTTAATGAGGGAAAAGTGAATGTTTGATGGTGTTGCTGCCACCCATTCTTTCTTTCTCCAATTCTGATTCTGATACTGCATGTTTTCCATCTTTGAATCAAATTATGAACACAATTTTATAAACATAATTCAAAATCAGGTTTTTAACATGCCAAAAGAAGAAAAAGAAAACGACTAATCATGAATTCAATTGAATGCCAACTTATGATTTCTGACTTCTGCAATAACTAACCAATAATGCATGTTGGATTAAAGTCATTATGTGCATCTGCAAATCTTTTCTTTTATCTCTGTAATTTTTTTTTTATAAAAAAATTCATACAATTAATTGGATTTGGACTCACCACAATTATATAACTCAATTTATTAATCTTTGAAATAAATATTATTATTTCATAAAAATGAAATAAGTATTACTATGTTAAAGCTTTTGCTTTCTCGTGGTTATTAGAAATGAAACAGAATCCGAAGTTCAATTCAGTCGAAAACTGCTTTAAAGAACTTTAGGCTTAGTTATTTTTTAAATAGAACCCCTAAACCCAAGAATAGAATTGTTGCATGAATCTAGATTTTTTGCATTTTCCAGAACCCCCTGGAAAAATTGTTATTGTTCCTCACTGGACTGAAGAATACTTAGATCATAAAACATTTAAAACCCACGTGGTTTCTCCACATGTTTCTTTTTTTTTTTTTTTTTTGTTTTGGGCATTATCCAGGTAGATTCCAGGAAGCTTCAAAGAGCAAATTTTAGTTAATTTTTGTGTGGAAAAATTAGAGTGCAAATCATGCAAAGTGTCCTTAGGTTCTTTAATTTCTAGAATGGATTGTGATTTTGAAAATGACTGATGAGATTGCATGGATAGGCCTTCACTTATTTGATATTTAAATGAATTATATGACGTGAGTCTAATGGGAAAATCATTGACTGATTTATCCAAAAAAAAAAAAGGCATTCACCGGACTTATAAGAGACCTTGATATTCAGGATACCAAAATGCACATTTTCCTTTTCCTTGAGCATTTTCATTTGTTTCTTTAAAATTTTGTTGTTGTAAACTTCTTTTCACAGCCAGGAAAGCTTTCTCGCTAACTAGAGTTTGCTAAACTAACCGAGCAGACAATTTGGAAAAACAAAAAATTTTCCCTCCTACCAAGCAGTCTTTTTCTGAGTCTTTGAATCAATTTTCTATTGCCCTTTGTTTTTGTCAATTTTGTCACTTCATAAAAGGAAACTTTGTTTTTGTCAATTTGGTCACTTCATAAAAGGAAACTTGGTCTGATCTCTTACTCCCACCACTGCCTATAAAAAGGAATGAGCGGCCATCTCTTCTTCTTCAATGCAAAAACATGGGGAAGCTGAGGAATGAGCGACCAAAAATCCCATCAAAATCACATATTTCTAGTCCAACGATGGTTAAAGCAAGCAATGCTTCTGAGTTTCGTGCAATTGTTCAACAACTTACTGGCCAAAGTTCTAATATCGGAGAGCCATGCAACGTTCCTAAAACAATCACTAAGGATGCAAATCGAGTTCATTTTCCCTTTCAAGCCAATTCATCTGCAAAGATTGATGATAAAATTCTGTTGGACACATTTCCTGATGATACTTCTTCACTAGAGTTTGATGAAGGCTTTCTTTAGAGAGGTGTTCCATAGAATTTGTTTATCTTTCAATCTCCTTCCATTTTTGTATCGTTAAGGATTTTAGTTTTAGACCAGTATAATTAGCTATCTCACTTTGATGTTCATGAATGAATTTGAATGGTGGTCCAAATAAACTTCAAAGGATTGCAAATCATGGGATTTTTTTTTATAAATTCATTATTTTTTTGGTTGTCTGAAATTGAATCAACTAGAAGATTGGAAAAAAATAATTTTTCATAAATTCATTAAAACCAACATAAATTTATTTGAACCAATTCGAAAATATATATATATACTCCACAAAACCTAATAATCCCTAATAGCTCCCAAAAAAAATGTAACTATAATCTGGGATTTCGACCAATTTTCAGCTTGCTTAAGCAGGTGTGAAAGACAGCTATGTTATGATCCTTATACAAGTAAATTTCAGATATGACCATCCAATGTCACATATCAAGGGCTTTGTTTTCAGATTCTTTTTCACATGATTGTAGTTGCATTAAGTTTAAGCAAAAACTAATACACGGCCATTGCTCAGCTAAGTAAACAATATTTTTAATATTTTTTGAATAAATTGTTGCTATAGCACATTTTATGCAGGAAGATTATAGTGAATATATATATATATATATATATATATATATATATATAACATCAAGTTGATTGCAAATATGAGAATCTCACTAATGGAGACGAAAACAAAGCAAATTACCATTATGATGCTAAAATAAAGACTTTTACAAAGTCTTATGATCTTCTCTTAGATTTATACCTCAATCTGCATACATCAATGCAAATGCAAGTAAAAATATCATTACAGTTGGATGCAATTCGAAAGAAAGCAGTTGATATTTTTCTTTTCCAATCTCTGTAAAGGACCATCAAAATTCATCTACCGAAACATGGTCCAATTAGAGTCATAATAAAACTGAAGCATTCCACATTAAAGTTAAACACAAATATGACAAGTAGAACCACGAGACCCTACAAATATACACGTTAAATTACCATAAGAATCACTGTCCCACACTAGAAAGCACAGAGCCAAAAGGTCTAAGGCTAAGCTCTAACATTGTTTTTTGCATCAGGAACAAGTTCCTTGAGCAAAAAATTTACAAACTTTTTTGTCTTTTTTTCTCATTGAATTGATCTTCCTAAACTCACTCTCCTAAACCTAGATGGTAAAACAGAACCTTACGTCCACCATGTCAATTCCCATCATCAGCTGCTTTTAAGTAAAGGGTTTCACCCCCATCACCACCCTGACCCCCAGAGCTCCCTCCACGACCTTCAGCTGACCCACCACTCCCAATATCTTGCTTGCTTCCACCTGCCATTGCCCTGCCACCATGCATGCCTTCTCCAGAAGAGCCACGCCCAAAATCAGGAAACCCTCCTGCCCCAAGTGCTCCACTGCCACCTGCAGTGCTAGCTTCACTCTGCAGCATGTTAAGGCCCATGCTTCCACCAGAGCTCATACCAAGCTGACCGTGCAAAGCTTGTTGTTGAAGGCCTGAAAATGGTTGCTGAGCATACAACATTGAGGGCCGCGCAGCCAAAAGTGATTGTGGCGTCATCTGTTGAGCTTGTTGGTGCTGCATGTAGTGTCCAGCTCCAGGCTGCACAATACCGCTTGAAGGAAACTACAAGCAATTGATAAAGACATTCAGGAAATCTACTAATTGAAAGAGGTCTAGTGAAATTTTAACGTAAAAGGTGTTTAAAATCATTAATTTGCCTAGCAAGTTTCTCTTAAATCCAATAAAAAGAAGAAAACTGTTGGAGGGATATAGAAATGGGATTTGCACCTGGGGATGCACGGTGGGTGGTTGGGGTTGGGAATCTGCAATTGCAGCCAGGTACATGAGATTTCGCTGCAGCCTTGCTTGGTTCCTGCAACAATCAGAGCTAGTTACTGACCTTTCTAAGAACACAACCACAGACATCTTTACAACTAATTTATGGTTGGTTTATATTAGATATGCACCGATTCTTACAGTTATCTGCATTGCGCCAAATAGAAGAGTTGAGTTGAAAGGTCATGTAGAATCTAATATGCACGAGTTAGTTTAAACTATAATTACCAAATTCTCAGACATCCACCGGTATCTCAGTAAATTCTGGTGGATTCAAAACCATATTTGCTCAATTCATCCAGGGCAAATGCAGCCCCAGTTACTTCATAAATAATTCCAGTCCTAACATCCTTTGTTTCAGTCAAGAACCTTGGCTTTATTACCATGTTTTGCAAGTTATGAAAAGGGACAAAAATACTTGAATCTCGCTACAAACATTCAGGTAATTGAAATTAATAGATACTTCAGTAAGACTTCATATTAATTGATAACACTTATTTGCCAAACCTCTTGCTAGAAGAGTAGAAATTCAGAAACAACTTAGAGATGCAGTTATAATTTACAACAAGCCATTAAGCATCAGATGTTCCAAGCCAAGAGAACAAAAATTACCCAAAAGCCAAATTTGACAGAAATTTGAGATTGAAAATTAGCACTTACTCAGCACATTCACTCAATTTACCGGAATTCTGGCTCTCAACAATCTTTAAGATCAATGACTTGTTCTCATCAAGATACTGCATGTGTCAAAATGAAGTCATTGAACAAATTAAGAGAGATGCAACACTAAATTGGGAAGAAGATGCAGTAAATACTTTTTTAGAATCATAGTCTGACATCAATCAAGCCAACAACCATTTTTATTCGTATCCAATCTTAGTAATTCAAACAGCATCACCAGCATGACAATTAGGTGGAGGGGGAGCGTACTAAGATCATCAGTAACGGTAACTAGGAATCCCACAACAACAAACAAAGGAACCAAGGGTTTTCTCAAAAGGGTTACCAAATCCAAATATCATAGAATTTACCTTAATCCAAAAGCCAGATTTCAAATGTCCAACTTATGAAGAACATATATTTGTGTACACTAATAAGATTTAGGTGTTAATTTCATGTTAATTTCAGGACAACAGACTTAGGTGATAAAGGGTGTAGCGTATCAAGGAAACACATTAAGACAACATGAAAACACATAGAAAGGACCACCAATAAATGAAATTATCAAGAAAGGACCACATAAACAAGCCAAGGACAAATTGAAAGGTCATGTGTCACATGGAAGTAATGGAGGAGGACCACTACCAGAAAAGCATTTAGAACTAAAGTCAGGGGCCCCAGAGAAGTGTGGTAACAAAAGAATTCAAAATTTTTGCATGCATAAAAATCATAATGAAAAAGCTCATCACTGTAAACAAGAAAAGAGTTCCCATTTGCAATTCCGGACACCTATATTCTCCTGAGAAACTCTCATTACCAACTGCCTAGGGTTTTATTAAAGAAACGTATTAAAGCTTTGCTTGGTAAGAAAGGAGGAAAACTTGTTAATCTAATGATTAAGTGATAAAGTAGGAAAGCTGTTATGAATTTTAACCATCAGATTAACAAATTTTCCATCTTCACCTCTTTCCATCCTTCCTACCAAGCAAGGCCTAAGTGTAGAAACAAATCCTCTCTACATTACCCAGTTCCACCGAACTCAGTGTGAAAATGGTTTCTTTTGCTCCACTTCTCGTATTTACTATTGCAATTCTGTTTTCATCCAGAATAGGACTAAATATGCCTAAAGCCGTTAGTTACAAGCTAATCATTTTAACTTCTTTTATAGACTAGTTTAAACCTGATGAACATGGAAATTGTAACTCGGCATCTCATCATTACATTGACTAATAACAGCACAGATAAAAGGAAATTTTAACAAATGAAATCTTCACAGTGTGCTCTAATAGTTAACAAATGATGCATAGAAGGAAAAAGAAGAAACTTTACATTAAGCTAAGTTTCTTCCAGGGTTAATTGAAATGCTAGAAGTAGCATCTTCTTGCAGTAACAAATCAATCCATTACAAGGAGGTAAGAATTTAAAAGGAAATTGTAATAAGACCAACTAACACCAAGCTCACAAATTACTACTTTTCATTTTTGTGTAAACAAATCATGGGGAAAAAATCATTCTTTTATGGGAGATAGCTATAAGCCACACCAATAATGCTATCCAATCAAAACTCAGGAAACAACAAAAAGAGAAAGGGCGAAAGAGAGTGAAAAAGAAGTTCATCAAGTTAACTATAGGATAAAGCACCACATGCTGCTAAATTGCTGCTCAGAAGCCACTGGCTTTTAAGACATGGTTGAACCCTAGTAACTGGAAATTGAAGACAAGTTCCAAAACCAAACCCACTAAAGATAATTAGTAAATCTCAAAATGAGAAATACCCAAAAACCCATTTACCAGAGGCCTGTAAATTTCAAAACAAAAACCATCAAAAGTATACATAATAACCTACTTGCCATTACAAAGTTCTCCTTAGCAGCACGAAAAACAAATTTATATAAGCAATTAAAACCCACTCACCAACAGTCCTCAAACAAAAGAAGAAAGATAATAGTAGCTTTCACAAGTAACAAAAAGAAGATTACAGCTTCCATCAGTCTTTCACAATCAAAGAAAAAAGAAAGAAAGCAGAAAGAATGAGTATTAAGAAAATAAAATACTCCATGACATACATACTGATCAAAAACAGATAAATGAAAAGTAAGAGACAGAGAAAGGCAAGGGGAGGGGAGGGGAGGGAAGCGTAAGGGAGGACCTGTTGAATATGATCAGTAGTGACGTTGGGATAATAAGCTGCCATCATGGGCTGCATCAGGTGCTGCTGCATTTTCTTTCTTTATATACACACACACTCTCAGAAAGAAAAAAAAATTATAAGTATATATATATATATATATTTGTCTCTCTTTCTCTTACTCTTTTTCTATGCAAAAAAACTATCTCACTCCAAAACACAGTGAGCTGAAAGAGTAGAATCACTGCAAACAAACACAAAGAAAGAGAGACAAATAGAGATACCCTTTGCTTTTTCTATGTTTCTTCACTTTCTTTCTCACTTTTTATTTCCCTTGGTTACAATGACACAACAAGGAGAGAAAACAAAGACAGAAGAGACAACTAATGAAGATGAGATTCTCTCACTCAGCTCTTTGAAAGCTCTTTCTCTCTCTCTGTTCAGTAAGAACAGGGTTTCCTTTTTGGGTTTTTTTGTTGTTGCTTGCTAATTGCTAATCTTTCGCCTTCTCTGCCTGTAAGAAAGAACTGAGAGAGAGATAGGATCACGTGATGGATGATAGTTGGTACGGACAGTTGAGAGAGACAGAGCAGGAAAAGGAACAGTGGCTTACAGAAGGTCCTTGCACTTGCAGACAGTAAATTTGAAGTAACAAATAAAAAAAAAAAAGATTTTTATTACATTACATCCGGACATGACTCCGTCCGTTGGTCTTAGACCAGTTGGTCCAAATTCCAAACAGATCTTTTTTTTCTTACCAATATATTTTCTTAAGTGACGTTTGGATGTTGTAAAGAGATTCCATGTTTCTCATTTCTCTGCACCACCACTCGCCTCTTCCACTTCCCTGCGCGCGTGCACCGTTCTAGATGGGATAGGAACCATTCATAATATAATCCTGAAAAGTGAAAATTACATACTCGTTCAATTTTAATTTTTATTAAACTTAAAAATTATATATTTTATGAATAAATTATACAATTATTTATCTCTCGTTCAACTTTATGGCTTATTTATCAATTTTTTTCATTTTATTAATTTTTGGAAAATTTATTGATTCAATCCCTATCCACATCTCATCTAACATATTCACCAACGATTTACATTGACAAACGATACTAGCAATTAGGCGAATTCTAGTTGGCCGATTAGTTTCATTTTATTATAACTTGACATCAGAGTACTTAGAATTGGGACCCGAAGGTTCACATGGCTTCTGCTAGTGTTGTCCAATCGATTTCCAACTGGCCTAAATAGGACTTTTATGTCCATTATTAAGGTCAAGTGACCCCCAATCTTATCAACAGACCACCCTTGTACTGTAGAATTTTCTGTGGTGGGGTGATCACGGCAGTTCAGCTTTCAAACCTGTTAGCCCTGTGGGTCACCAAATCAGTGAGCCATGGGTCTACCCACTGTAAAAATTACAACGCACCTACCTTTGTTTGTAGGTTGGGTATCTTAACATAAATTAATTAAATTAAATTATTTATTTTTTCCATTGGAAATCAAAATTAAAAAAAAAAAGGAGGAGATGCTCCCATCTCTCCTAACATGATGGGTGGTTAGGGTGTCTCATTGATTTGTGTACTCAGATTCCAATCCTGCCTGTCCCACCGTTTCTCTTCACTGCTTTTGCTACGTTTCTGTAGATGCTCCCCTGCATTTCCCTCTTCGCATATATCTGCTTTTCTCGCACGCGCTTACTTTTCTTTCTTTTTGTTTTTTTTCTCGAATAATTTCTGATAAATAAATTGTTTAATTTTTTTTATTATTGTAAAATATTACTGAGATTATATATTCAAAATTAACATCGACAATCTTTCAAAAAAAAAATATATAAGTAAACTTTGTGTTAATAAAATCATAAGAAATTTAAAATTTTAATAATGTGAATAATATTATTTTAATATGCTCTTATTATATGTAAACATAAACTAAATTCTACCAATAACAAACTTAAAAAAATAACAATTAAAAATAGCATGCAAAACTTATAACAGACGAAAGATAGAAAAAAATAACATAACATAATTTGGATTTTAATATTATGTTTAGTATTTAATTTGCAATCAATTGATATTAAATAAAAAATTTTAATTAAAATATAAAATTTAACAAACTTGAATAACATTATATTAATAAATTTAAGATAACATCACTTGACCCGTTCAATTCAAAATCACTTTCATCGTAACGAATTTATTAATTGAGCTAACTTTAATTTGTTTCAATCTTCAAATGCTTCAAAAGTTGCTACAAATTTCTGTTTGGATTTGCTCCTTTTCCTTCTCTCTCTCTCTCTCTCTCTCTCTCTCTCTCTCTATATATATATATATATATATATTATTAATGCTTAGTTTGCTGTTTTCTCACATCGGGTCGTTCCTTCTAATTTACAGAAGGAAAAAGCATGGAGCAACGACCCTCTTAATATACATAAATACGATTATTTATATATTTATGTCATATAAAATATTAAAATTTATATATTTTATATAAAAAATTATATATTATAATTCATATTAATATAAAAATATAAAATATTATTTTATTTTATTAAATTTATATATAATTATTATTAAATTTTTAAATTATGTCATTTTTATATTTTATATTTATATCGTATTATCGTATCATATTTTAAATTATCAAATTTAATTATATATAGAACTAATGATGACATGAAAAGTAATAACTCATCATTTTTATTTTTTACTTTTGTTTTATATCAAATATTGTCAATATGCTTCTCATGAAAATAATTTAAGATAAATAAATTATTCAATTTAAATTAATTGAGATAAAATTTATAATACTTCTAATAATTTTATATTTAAAATTAACGTTAGCAAGAGTTTATTGAAAGTTATAAAAATCTTTTACTATTAAAGCAAACAAATTTATTAATTGAAGAAAATCATTCATATCAATTTGTGATAGACTAACATATATAATTTTTGTTGTAAATGCAGAATTCAAGCTAAACTTATACTATTAATCCAATACATCTGATTTTTTTTTTATCTTATTTCGTCAAACCTAATACTATTAATAAAGTTTAAACACATATTTATATAAATATAATGCATTTAAAATTATTTTCAAAATATTTCTTACACTTCAATTGATTGACCAAAAAAACTCTTAACCTTGTTAATAAGGCAAGTACCTTTGTCGGGTGGACTTTTTTTTTAAAAAAAAAAAAACAAAATTGGCTTATTAAAATATACATTGTCCACATTTATGTATATATGGACTTTTTTTATTTGACATTAAATAGAAATATCTTATTTATTTAAAGCGTTTAACACTTTCACTTATTATGCAAAAATAAATAAATAAATAAATATTCATGCTTGGGATGTAAAGAGAAATAAATTCTTAACATTCTCGCACTTCTTATGATTATGGGTGTTTTTTTTTTTTTTTGGTTAATTTGATTAATTTTGATTTAAATTATTTAAAATTAAATTAATTAAATTATGCTATTTTATTTTTATTAATTAAATTAAATTTTTTAAAATTTTCAATTAATCAAATAATAAAATACATTAAATTAAATTATATTTTAAAAATCTATTTTTTATATGTAAAAAAATTAAATTAAAATATTTAAAAAAAATATTCAAATACCAAAATATTAAATTTAAAACTCTAATAATTTGAAATAAAATAGATAATTTTATATATAAGTTTTATAATATTTTAATTAAATTTTAAGTATATTCGATTAATTTGATTTTTAATTTTAATTAATTAAAAATTAATTCAATAATTAATTAATTAATTGAACTAAATTAATTACTTCAATTAAAACCGAACTATTAACATGCCTACTTGTGACTCATTAAACTCTAAGCAAACAATTTTCAATTCTAGCTAGCTGCCTAATTTATTACCTCCGCACCCCCAAAAAAAATCAAACTATTGCTAGTGGGAATGAAAATCATTGGAAAGAGTGCCAATTTTGCCTAGATTTTGCAGTCTAAAATTTTGACAGCTAAGAGAGAAAATTGATGATGACAACCTTCACATGTTGTTGTTGTTGTTGTTCCTTTGGCTTTGTATTGTCTGCACCACCAATCTTTTCCATTTTCATGTCATTTCATTGCCTACGAAAATTTTGTAATTATATGGGTACCTTGAACCATCTTAAGAATTTTTATTGTTGCTCTGTCCACTTACCATGTGACTGCGATGAAAGGGCTTATGGTTATAGTATTATTATATATGAATTTTATGACCCACATTTTGACACTCCTAGGGACACTCACTTCCAAACCTAGAGGATAAATATAAGATTGAAATATATATATATATATATTATTTGTATTTCTCTCCACATTTCTTGCAAAAGTATGGACAATTGGAGGACATATTTGGGTTTTTATTTTTAATAGCATATGAGAAATTTAAGGAAATATTTAATAGAAATTTGATTATTTTATCTACTTATTTAGTAATAGTATTAGATATTGCCAATGGGACATGATTTCAATGGCAAAAAGGAGGCCTTTGGATCTTTATCTTTCTAAGTTCAAATTTCATGAAATTTAAATTTCGTCTAATTATATATTTATTTATTTTTTATTAGAATGATCTATTATTATCATTTTTTTAGTAATATAATAGAAAGTATTTACAAACTTTGTCTCTTCCTAAAAGAATTTTAAGACTATTTTCTTATTTTGATTTGATACATTTAAATCTTTTTTTTTTTGGAAATATTCTTCATAAGAATAAATTCAAATTGATAAAATTTGTATTAATTTTTTATTGAGACATGTAATTTCATTAAAAAAAAATTAGTACAATTGATCTTTGCTCAAGTAGTAAAAGGTAAGATTAGGGTGTAATTTTTTTTTTATTTCCTAATCTACTTTTAAACTTCTTATTCTATTACTTATTTGGCTAAAAAAAATTAGTAATATAAATTCTCTTAAACATATAATTTTTAAATATTAACTACTACAACATATCAATAATAAAAAAATAAAATTCCAAGAACTATTTGTCCATCCCAATTATCCCATTTAAACCCAAATTATGTATTTGCAGTTGTGGCCTGCAAATCTATTTGGATACAAATGGCCAGGGCCCAAAATAATTTCATCTTCAATTAATTATTGTGATGATTTCTCAACTGAAGAGCCCTACAAGAAAATTTGTCAGGACTTTGACAAGGACAATAAAAATAAAAGATTTGCTGTAAAAGGAGGCTTTGAGTGTTGACAAACAATTAGCTGGGTGTTGATTTGATTGGGTCAACGAAACTCATTCTCCTGGAAGTAAATTATAACCATTAAAAATTCACAAAAAATAAAATAAAATAAATTGAAAGTCATCCTTTTGCACAGTGTTTTACTTTCATAATAGCTTTTGTAGTATAATCTGCATATTAAAAATTATTATTTCATACATCAATAGATCATCCATGAAATGTTTAAACCAAATAAAATTAAAGATTATTATATATTTTTTTAATTTATTTTAATGGGTTATGTGATAACTCTTTCTCTATCTGTGGAGCTTAAATATTTTATAAATAATGTATTAGAAATTTTTTTTTTGTGTATTATATCATATATTGATTTTTTTTTTAATTTTTAGAAATGTAAAGGAAAATGGAACTAATTAAAATTTTTATAGAACTCATCCAAATAATAAACACTAGAATAATACAATTGAAAAAGAATTAAACAATATCAATTAATGATTTTTTTAACATTATAGTTTTGAAGGGTTTCACAACCAATACATTTTTCCTTCCTTCGAATGGTTGCATCCCCAACAAAAATTAAAAAAAAAAAAAGTTACAACCGGCAAGCATAAAACAATAAAAGATTATCATGGAATAGAAGTCAAGCTGGTAACTGAAATCTTATTTTTGATCAGTCTCATTACTACCAGCGGATGCTTGCAGAAAATTTCACGACAAAGTCATGGAAGGAGGGTGGTGGTGGTGGTGGTACATGATGAGCAACGCCACCACTGCCACCTCCAACGTTCATTTCTGTCAACGTGCACCGACCATGATTGCGTCCGGGTATATTTGTGCATGGATTTCCAGTTGACGGTGGCACCAGACCCTTTTGAAGCACTTGAGCTATAAGATTTTTGTTGAATGATGGCATTGGATCTTCATCACCTAGAGGCCTAATGGCCAAAACACGTTGAAAGCTGAGTATCGAAACAATGGCGAAAATGAACGTAACAGTAAATTTAGTAACATTAGAGGAAGCCATGTGTGTTGGGATTTGTGAAAAGAAAAGATTTGGTTTTTGGTATGAAAAATTTTGGGTTGGATTGATGGATTTATATATGCATGTAAGCTTTGGCAATATGTGAAATTGATGTTTGACTCCGAAAAAACCGCGGTTGGAGAGAAGACTTGAAGTTTGAATAAAGAGGAAGTCTAAATCAAATACACGGACCTTGAACTCCAAACAAACGAAGTCCATACAAAACTTTATTTAATTTTGTTAATCAAAGTTGAATTAGTCTATGTCGTGATTTTGCAACGTTTTTTACACTCATAACAATTTGTAATAGTCTCCCACGGAGGTGGCATGACTAGTAAGAAGTTATCCTTCTATTCACTTTTTTTTTTTGTTTCGAAGTTGAGGGTTGGAGTCATCACATGTCTTACTTTTCGTGCTACTATATGTTTGGATTTAGAGAAATGGATTTTATTCGTATTCAATAAAAAATTTGATTTTTTATTCGAATAAAAATAAAAATAAAAATAATATTATAGATATAAAAATAAAAATATGTATAATTTTAAATTTTATTAAATAAGAGTAAAGACAAATAATATGACACTTAATTCGTACTTAAATTATATATATAAATATATATTTAGAGAATAGATTTTTTATTAAATAATATAAATTATTATTTTAAATTAATTAGAATTAATATATATTTATTAAAAATATGTATTAATATATATTTATAAAAAAATGATCTAAATATACAAAATAAAAATAAAAAACTAAAAAATAATTTTTTTTTTTTTAAAAAAAATTATGAATAAAGGAATTATCTATATTTAATAAATACTCGCGAGAATAAGAATGAAATAAATTTGAAATACTTATTGAATATACATATAAAATAGATATAATATAAAATTTTAAAGATGAATATGAAAAATATTTTATTCGTCTCATACTTTACTCATTAATATCTCAATTTTGATTTCAAAATGAGAACAAAAGATTAAAATTTCAATGAAATCTAACATTAAATTATAATATAATAATAAAATTTCAATAAAATCTAACATTAAATTATAATAAAATAATAAAGTTTTAATCTTAATTCAAAATAACAAACTCACAATGATTTCATTAGAATTGAGGGTTGTGATCCACTGGTTGATGCAAACTTTTCCTTTGTATGAAATTAAAAAAAAAAAAGTTGACTTGGTTGGAGGAAGGCTCTTTTTGGCATGGGTTTGGTAATTTATGTTAATTTGTTCACATGGATACAAGAAATGGAAAATGGGATCAAGATATGGGCTAACTTGAATGAGGAATACATGAATACTGACAAAGATTTCTAAGCTTATGCATCATGTTGATGAATATTAAATATATTATTATGGTTAACAGTGAATCTCAGCACCTAGAAAATTAATGTTGGATTCTGGAAAGCCATCATGACAAAGATCTTTGCATGCTTTGACTTATATTTATGATATCTGTCTTTTTATCTCTATGAGCAGAACTTGAAAATTTTCATTAATTAAAATCTGATAACTGAAAAATAAACGAATAATTTTTTTAATAAAAAAATCATAATTTTGAGAGAAAAAAATTGCCGGTATTATTATTTCGAAGTCTAAATTAAATGAAAATTATTTTTAAAAATAATTATATAAATTAATTGAATTAAATTTTAATTTATAAATTTTTTTAATACTTGAAATATGATATTTATATAATCAGATAATTTTTTATGAATATTTTATTGGATAGACCTGGTGAGCAGTGACGTGTACCTTTCTTTAGTAACTTCAAATAAATATAAGCAATTCCAAGCAGATATTTTGATGTCTGAGCACTATTTTTGTAGGCTTATTGCCTAGTATATAGTTTATATGCAATTGTACAATCTAAAATTGAACGAATCCATTTCACAATGTGGAATGTATTTGGTTAAATGTTTAATACTTAATATTTTTTTTATTTAAAGTAGAGGAATTTATGGATTAAATCAAATTGAATTAAGTTTAACTGATAATTTTGTAAGATCTAACTCAATTTCATTTTGAATTTGAATAAATTTGTCAATTATTTAAAATAATATTAAAATATTAAATTTTTTTAAAAATTAGTATATTAACATTTAAAAACATATTTTAAAATTAAAATTAAACAAAAACTACTTTTTATTGATAAAATAATAATTTAAATCTGGACCCGAGTTTAAAAATCATTATTCGAGACCTAATCCGAATTAAACTTAAGTTGTGAATCTGACAATTAACCTGATCCATGAACTAAAATCAAGTACCAAAATTAATGAAATGATTCATATGTACTGCAACTTTTTCCCATCACCTTACCAAATTATAAATATCTAGTTTGGAATTTTGTCTTTTCATTTTCCCTGAATAATGTGTTATTATTACAACAATAAAAATAATTTCTCTAAAAAATTATAAAAAAAAAAAAAACCCTGGAAGAAAGCACCATCGGAACTTGTGAGCATATTCCAGCTAATTGGTTCCTTTGGACATCAGGCATAAATTTCTCTTTTGCATGTTACTTTTTGCAGAAAATCATCTTTTTGTATTACTGCAACTGTAATTAATAAATCAGTACAAATCAATTTCTTAAGCATGTGATTAATCTCCATAACATTGAACAAGTTACTGAACTCCACCTCCTTCCACAAAAGTACATGGATTCCATTTACTAATTGAAAAAAAAGAAAGAAGAATGCTCTTACAAAAACAAAAGGGTAAAAAGATTTGTCCTTTGCCCCCTCACTTGTTTTTTCCCATCACTTCTCCCCTTTCTTCTTCCCTTATATTTTTACTTTCTGTTATTTCCGACTGATACAATGCCATTACCACTCATGTTTGGTCAGGTTGTAGTTGTGGTGTCCCAATCCAAATGTAAATACCAAGATCATAACAGGGTTGGTATTTGATCTCCTCAGCTTGTGGAGAACTTCCAAAAGGAACAGGAAAAATCAGAGCAAGTCGTTACTCAAGGACTTAAATAAGCTTCCCAACCATCTTTCTGTAGCTTCTCAGCTTTTGTTAAGACATCATCCCTTGTGTCTTTTTGATACTGACTCATCCTGCCGATGACAAGTGTTGCCACATCATTGACATCAATAAAATTGGTGTAAACAAGACAAAAATTAGAATTCACAATGTTTCAAGTTCGAAGACATCCATCGTATCTTTATAAAGAGAGAGGGGAACCTACCTTGACAATAGATCAGCATCACCAACTCCCAACATCCTGACCTCCAGCAATCCCGCGCTTGTAGCATTGTTGACTGCAACCGTGGCAACTGGAACACGCCTTGGCATCTGCATCATGAAAAGGTGAATAAACATCCAGCATTCAGAAAATGTAATGTCAAGTACAAGTTCGTGTGTACCTGCACAATGGATAAGAACGAATCGATTCTGTCCAATGTAGAAGCACGGACAGGAACTCCAATAACAGGTAAAGGTGTAAGTGCAGCTACCATACCTATAATTAAAAACAAACCTTATTAATGTCACTGAGACAGCTGATGTATGTTGGAGAATGATGTTAAATCGTAGTTTCTAAATAACTAGCCTGGTAAATGAGATGCACCACCGGCACCAGCAATGATAACCTGAATGCCTCGCTCCCAAGTAGGGGAGGCATAAGAAAACATCAGTTCAGGGGTCCGGTGCGCTGAGACTATTCTAACCTGCAAATAAATTAATCAATGGAATCAAAGTGGAAAAGCGTCATTTAAAATAAAAATTCTAAGCTATAAAAAGTCTACCTCACTAGACACACCAAACGTATCTAAGATCCTTGCTGCATCCTTCATAACTGGAACATCTGAATCAGAACCAATTATGATCCCAACATGTGGCGCAACTGCATTTAGCAAAAAAAGGAAAGCAACATGTATTTAAAATGTTAGTAGCACCAACCAACCATAGTTTCTAATCTCTATGCAGTTCAGTTTCAGTTATGTTGGGCATATTTCTGACTGGATCTTTCATTAAATTTGCATTCAATAGGAGTAACAAAAATCAAACAACTAACAATGAAACTAAAGTCCAACCATCAGCTCTAGGCCAACTGACATTCACTCTGATTTTCAGAACCTTCTTCCTTCAGCATTGACTTCAGTCGTGCTTCCAAAACACCAATAGAACGGCCAACAAGAATTATATGACCCATCCTCCTTTGCCTTCACATTTCTAGAAAAATCATCATGACAGTGTGTGTATGAGAGAAGAATGAGCCTGAAGAAACTTGAAACAAACGTATCCTGGCTTATCATACCGATGAACAGTTGCCCCTGGAATCCCCAGCGCCCTTGCTATAAGTTGATGAGCCATTTTGAAACCAGGCTCCCCCTGAAACCATAAATTTTTTTCACATAGCTCAGAACTTGGTCAAATATTCCATGTCCCCGAGGACAAGGAAAACAACAAACTTTGATAAATAATTACTCATGCACAAAGTAATTTTAGATTATCATAAGAAACACAAAAGAAGACAGACATGGAAATTATGGAGAAGGAAAAGAGAAGGAACTAACCTCATTCTCACCCAGTAGATTGTACGTGATAGCAGTTGGAGTTTTCATGGATGGATCACCAAGAGGAAGACCAACAAAAGCCCCCAAACGCTGTTCAAACTGTTATGTATAGCAGGACTCAATTGTGTGATGCCCACTATTTTGAGGTCTGGGAGCTACTTCATTCAGTAGAATCTAGTTGAAACAAGAATAGGTCAGTCAGGCAGGAATTGCTAAATCATGTTGGCCATGTATGAGTGGAATTACAAATTGATAAAGATAGCAGATCTGCACCTGACTGTCCTTCGTTAAAAACAACGCCACTGCAAAGACACCAGCACCTTCTAATGAACTAATAGCTTTGTATGCAACATCATTTGCAAGTTTTCTGATCTTCCATGGCACATTAGCAGGTGCCTTAACAATGTGACATATGTTTTCCCTATAAGAACCCACAAGTTTACAATCATATCTAAAGACTTGCAGAGCTCCTCATATGTTAATAACATCACATAAATGAAATTCAGATGAAGAGAAAAGAAAGGTCAATGACTAGTAACAAGTAAAAACTGAATGTCTTACTTGTGAATAGTTTCAACAACTGGATAGCACAAGATAGAGTTGTCTCTTCCTCTTGCTACAATGACTGCCAACTCCTAAAAATAATATCAGTTTAGTTCAGAACCATATCTATACTCAATAATAATCATCTGTATATATCATAATCAGGCAGTTTGGAACATATCCCAGCAAACAAAAGCATTACGTTGTCAATAATATATAAGTGAAAAGATCATGAAGCAAAATAGATAATAAAAAAGACAATGGTACATTCAAGACATATACCTTCACAAAAGGAGCCCATTTCTCAACATACAAGCCCCGATCAAATCCACCAAGAGCTGCAGTCAAAATGAAAATTCTTCAAAATGGAACAATGAAAAGAAGAGTTTACACTCCAAGTTGCAAAATGGACTTCAAGAGATAAAATTTGAAAGACAAAAGGAAGAATAAGGAACTGGCTGGAGGTCAAAATCAGATTTACTAAAGAAAAGGAAAGAAAAGAAGACAACTTCTCTAGTCTCAAATGAAAACCACCATATGAACATCTGCATCAAACTAAAAGGACACTTCTATTAAATACAGTCAACACATATATAAATTGCAGCTGAGATGAGGCCCGACAGATTTGGAATGGTCAAGGAAACTATAAGGCCACAAGCAACATTTTGGTCTTTTGCATATATTTAGGGAAATCCTATGACTTCAAAAAAAGAAAAAGCCATTATAAATTCAAGTTAATACTTAGAAGCTATAAAAATCTCCTTTTTAATAGCAACTCCCTTACCAGCTATTGCAGAAGGAAGCTCCTCTTCACTCTTTGCAACAGCATTTCCACGCCCATCATAGGCTAATCTCTTGTTCTTATCATAAGAGGATAGCCAAATAGGTCACCTGCTCTCTTGGCTCCTTCAAGACCATCAATCTGTTTATCCATATATAGAAATCAATAATCCAAATAATAATGCAAACTCAATAGCTAGCCTTCAAACTCCTTAAAATAGAAGACAACCTCCACAAACTTAGGAAAGGGAATGGCATGCTGGGAAAAATGAACTTTCTGGAGATATTTGTCCTGTAAAATAGAAAATACACATACAGCTTCACAAATTCATCTGGAAAGCAAAATTATGTATTACATAAAACAGAGAACTAGAGCAACTTAGCAACCTTTCAAGCATCAAAGGAAGAGGAAAAATGATGCAACTTATTACAGACATTTGTGAAGCTTGCGACAAAACAATTCCGAGTAAACAAGCCTACTCAGGAAATTACTTGGATAATTCGAATGGTAGAAGCTCTAGGTTCACAATCCACTCCTTGTTGCTCAAGTTTCTCTAGAGTGGCAACATCCACCTGTTCAATTTCAACCGTCAAAACTCCACATCTAACTTCCGAGAAACAGATTATGAATGTAAATACTTCATTTCTAACAAAGAAAGACCATAAATTCAGTTTTAAATTTGAACATTTTCGCGAATTCTTTAACAGTAGCACTATCATCAAAGCTTCCAACCATGTGATCATAAGCAATGGCACTGGCCGGGCAATTCTCTGAAGGGTCCAAAACCATGACTTTGATGGCCAATTTGGAAGCTGCTTGGCATAACATACGACCCAATTTGCCTCCTCCTAATACACCAACAACCATTTCGGATAGTCCATGAACTGGGGAATCATCATCCTTCGTACATAAAAGAAAAAAAACATAGAAGCAAGTTCTAGTCAAAGAAGTCAAATTTGGTCCTACATAATAATAATAATAATAATAAAAACATTTGAATGTAAATAATTTACAATAACAAAAAAGACCCAAAATTTATGTTCATTCGTTTCATTGGAAACACATAAAGGCAAGGAAACAAGAGTTAGAAAATGAATTATAAATTGCAAAACACCTGAAAGGGGAGATGGTCTCGTCAGAGTCACGTGAGGGGCGGCAAGCGAGGATGGAATTGGAGAACTTGGAAGTAGAAGTGTGACGGAGTTGAAGCTTGTGGGGGTGATGGTCGTCGGCGGCAGTGGCCATGAAGAATAAGCCGAGTGGGAGAGTTGTTGGTGGCGGAGAACGAAAGTGAGATGGTCTGAAAGCAAATACTGATTCATTGGTGGAACCCGAAAACACAGCGTTTGAGCTCTGTCGGAGCATCTCCTTTGTCTTTTTCTTGTCACTTTCACTGGATTTTTTCTTTCACTTTCTTAGGAAAATTGATCAGAGACAGAGAGAAGAGAGTATTGGATGCAAAGAACAACAACTGCACCACTACTTCCGTTCCTACTCCACCTGTCTGTCCCATGGGCTCCTTTTTTATATATATATCTTTTAAATTCTGTGATCTGCCTCTAATAAAAAAAATGTTTTATTCTTTTATTGTAATTTCCTTTTTAAAATTTCAGTTCATGCATTAAATATATTATTAGTACCCTTTTTAATAGGTATTTCATAAGCAGGATGGAATAAAGTTTGGATAATTAGAAACAACACTTATTTTCTTTTTTTTTCCTCCAAATATTACTCCTTTAACTGAATTGTAAAAAAGATTGACCTTTAAAAATGTTTATAATTCCATACACGTTTTATGTAAATTTTTATGCTTTAAAAATTATTTTTTTATTAGAATTGAAAATTAAAGATAAAATCATAAAAAATTGACAAATTCCAAGATAATGGATGATGTTAAAAAAATTGTTGTTTGAACTCTTAGTGTGTGATGACATTTAATAAATTTAAAAGTTAAATCTAATAATTGTAATTTTTTTTATCCTTGAATTATGACATTCTTTGTACTAAAAAAAATTATTTGCATTAAGAAAAAAAGTTTTTTTTTTTTTTTTGGTTTTTTTAACAAAAGAGGCCAAAACCTACTAGAATAGGAGAAGGGGAATGGCAAAAAAAAGTTTTCCAGCAAAACATTCACATTCAGGTAAAATATGGGGATCAAAATTCTGAATAATCAAGCCAATCAATAGCAAACTTTGTAATTGATGATATGTTCTGATTTACAACATTATTGGGTTGATTGATCATTTCAACCTTAGCTTTACACTCAACAGCACACCTTGTACAAAATGCAATCACTAGAGATAAAAAAAAAAAAAAGGGACTTCAAACTCAGACTACCAAGAGAAGAATAAAAAGGAAATGGGAATAAAACAAAGAAATAATTTCACCAACTCCATTTTTGATGGTATGCAAAATAAATGTCAGCTAGCTATGGAAACCCCCTGGAAAAAAAGAAGGGGGGGAATAAAGGGAAACCATACTGTATAAATCATGTCCTATATTATGTTCTGCCTGTGAAGAAAACAATCTCTGCAATTCTGTACATTGATGGCCACTCTTCATCAACTGGTCACCTTTATAATGTTTGTACATAAAGGCTCAAGGAATGAATTCTTCATGCTACCCTTCTTCATAACCTGACAATGGATTCTTCATGGTGCCCTTGTTTGTCTCTGAATGACTGATCTGTTTCTTCAACTCTAGAGCAGATATTAGGTTCATTGCTAACTGGCTCTTTGTGTATGCTTGCCCTTTCCCCAATCCCATTAGCGTCTGAATTATCCACTGTGCCCTGTCTTGCTTTCAAATCATAGGCTGACTTCATTATCTCCGCTACCATTTCATTGGGGAACTTCATCCTGTAAAACTCTAGTTCAGCTTCCAGGTCTTGAATCTCTTTCTCTTTGTCTGCAAGGAGGTCATTTGTTTTTTGCAGTGCTTCCATATCATACTCGGCTTGTTCTTCCATCATTCTGAGGTTCTGCAAGGCTTCCATGTGGAGTGTTGCCTTCTCCTCCTGCAGTCGAGTAATCATGGCCATTGCTTGATTTGCAGCAACTGCAGATGCATTTCTTTCTTCTTCCAATTCCTTATACAAAGTGCTCAACAATTTCCTGTCATGCTCAACCTGTCGTTTTAGCCTATCAACCACACTTTCACCTTCGATTTCACTAACAATGCTTCCATCTATAGACAAACCAGACTCATTTCTCTCAAGGGAGATCCTCTTTTGAAGTATCTGTATTCCATTAAATGTTGAAGAATCTGAAGCCTTGAATTCGTCACTATTTATAGATATCCTAGGACTTACAGCAATCTTAGGACTTACATCGCTCATTGATTGCTCCAGCCCTCTAGTGGCAGATAACTGTGACAATAAGACCCTTAGATCCTCGCTAAGTCTAGAAGAATCTTTTCCAATCCATTGTTCAACAAGCAAACCAGACAATTGCCTTCCTCTACTACCTACAGCTAACTTATAAGCATCGCTTAGATCCAATGGATTGGGTAATAGGATGCTAGTGTCACTTGCAACATGGTTGCTTTCGACTGGTGATTCAGGTATTGGAAGCGGATGTTCTCTCAATTTGCAGATTTCCTCGCATTCTGTAACAGATTTCTTCTCAACTTCAAGAGTTCTCATAACACCTAGTGACATAAATATTAGATAAATAAAAAAGGTCACAGAGATTAACCATAACATGCAAGTTGTTTGGGGTATCAAAGCAGCTGATAGAAATCAAACAAATAAATACAAGTAGGATGGTTATTTCTGCAAGAACAAAGCATCCAATGTAATTGATATTTGAGAATTTATAATTCCAAAACTTCTCAGGGACTTCCTTTTGGAAAATAATACCTTAATTTTGGAAATGCATCACACACATCTTGAACCTTATAGCATTTATTTATCGCACCTCAAAATATTATAGCAGAAATAAACTGAAGGTTCTTCAGAATGCACATTTGAACCAAGGAAGACATATACGGAAAAGTCATTACATAAATCAAAACAAAAATGTTTTTTTTTTTTGGTTGTCCACAAAATTTGTTTTTTATGCTCTGCATATGTAAAACCACTCAACTTAATTCAGTAATAAAACAAGCAAGAAATCGAAATAATGGATTCATCTCATACCAAAAATCAAGGAGAGAATGTGAGAGGAGGCTCACATGCTCACGGCGTCTACAAGCGAAGAGAATATAATGATACAGCACTTTTCAAATTCGTGAAATAAAAATATTCGATAGTTTCAGGTTTTGTTTTCATATGCAAAATTTAACCAAAAAGAAAGAGCAGACAAAATATGAGGGAGTTCGACTTACTATACTCTTCTGATTCTTCAACAGAAGATGCAACAAAATTTGATGGAGAAGCATGATCAATGGAAATAGGCTTACTCTCCTTTGACAATTCAACAGGAGTTTTGTTGCCTAGTGATGATGAAGACACATAATCAAGAGAACTAATCTTACTGTCTTCTGAACCTTGAAAAGGAATTTCACCGGCATTTGACAATGCAGGAACCTTATCAAGGGAATTAAAATTCATTTCCTTTGACACATCAATAGAAACTTCCTCACCCATTGATGATAATTGGACATCATCAAAAGAAATAAACTCAGAAGATGCAGAGGGTTCAGTTTTGCTACTGGCTTGCTTCCAATTAAGTTCCTCCAAGCCATGTCCGCTTGGATCAGTAGATTCCACAGGTTTAGTGCCAAGAGGCTCAATGATGTCTGATTGTGACTGTGAGATGATAATTGAAGGCTTAGGAGCAGAAACAGGATCCATGAATTTCTCTGAAGCAAAATCGTCTGACATAGTAATAGTACAAGACTCTGGCTGCACATGTTGATCCACAATATCTCTTTGTAGATGATCAGTTTGGATAATTAGAGCATCTTCCTCATCACCAGCATCAGTAGAGACTGCAGATTCAGAATCAGAAGTAATCTTAAGCTCTGTATATCCTACATGAGATAAAGGATCAGGCCCATTTTTTCTCTGATGTGTAGCTTTAACTGAAATAAATGCATTGTCACTTCTGTTCAGGTCATCCTGACCATGTTGTACGGAAACTGGTAAAGGTTGATCATATTCAGCAGCCTGAGACACAGTTGATTGTGTCTGTATCAATGTTTTGAAATACCCTTTTGGCATCCATGGCTCATTGCAACAAGAACACTGCCTTATAGTTGACTGCCCAAGTTTATGATTCTCACATGATGGATCCTCCTCAAGAACACAGTCAGAATCTTCCCCCAACTTGCCGACCAATAATCTATAGGTTTCAGCATTAGACATATTTATTGTAGCGAATGAGAAAAGGCAACTTTCACACATTCCATGAACATCAACAAGCTTGTTGTGAGCATGGCAGTAGACTAAGGATGAAATCTCCAACTTATGATCACCACATACCAGATCCCAATAAAATTTCAGTTTTTCATTGCCAAAAACATGATCGAGTCTTGAGCATAGCAAACATGGGGTTTGCAATTTGCATTTATGAGCAAATTTTGTGATTAAGTATGAAATTATAGCATCAATAAAAAGCATAAAAAGCAGCAGCCATTCAAGAAAGGCTGATGATAAAGCTCTAGCAAACCGATGGGAAATTTTCTCTGAGTTAACAGATGAAATCCCCCCACTAGCCATGCCCCAGAAAAGTATGTAACTTCAGAACAAGATCTGACTGCTTGAAACAAAGCAAAGTCCAATCTTCCCAAAATGAAATCAATAATCCAAGGCGAGATTCAATACTGCCAATAAATAAAGATCCACAGAGATATGAGAAAAGATAAAAGGGTAATGGACAAAACTAATAAATCAGCCATTATTTATAAAGAGCAATTTCCATGAACAATAAAACAGTCCAAATTAGAAACTAATTGCTGCAAAGTTCAAAATAATTTATTCCAGGATAAGACCAATGGAGGAACCAGATTTTGAAATGAAAAAATATACCTATAAAAGACAGAGCAGCAACTGCAAACAAGCAAATGTTTCTGCTAAGTAAAATAAAATAATTGCAACTCAGATGCCAATGGATACACTGATGAAGCTATATGTCTGAGTCTCATAGATAAATTTGACATGAAATTCTTCACAACAACATGCATGAATGCCGCTATGCATTTATTAAAAATCCCAGATACCAGTTCTCATGGAAGATCTATGCATGCAAGAGATAGTGGATGACACAACAATAAAGTTCAAATAATGAATTCCAATACAGGATCAATAGCCACAATTGCCAAAATATATCTCAAACAACAAACTAATGAACTAAATTCTCATACTAAAACAAACTCAAGCGTGAGAAAAATGCATTTCTCATAGAAGATTAACAAACCAAATAAAAGATACTAACACCAATACATCTTGCATCAAAAGCTACAAAGGTATATCATCATAAAATGAGATAAAACGATTTCTTTTCTCAAGGAAAATCCAATATCTACAAAAACTATAAATGCATCCAATCAAAACCTAATGAGACAAATTCCGGACAAAAATAAAATTTGAGCTGTCTTACAAGATCAATATAAACCAAAAACATTCACAAAAGGAAGCTACAAAGCATCATTGAAAAAGAATGCAGCATTTCAACGAATAAGCACACAAACAAATAGCATATACCATAAACTGACAAAACAAATTTATAAGAGCAAAACAAATTTATAGCCGTAGACAACAAACTCGTTCCTTTTGATGGATCAACATGGACCATGGATAAAGAACTTTACAAAACCAAAACCATAAGCAATAACACAAAAACATCAGCATGAACCGTAAATCAGAAGCTAAGAAAAAAGTGTAAACTTTCAATCAATACTCACGCACACATGGTCTAATCAAAATCCATCAAAAATCCAAAATTTCTACCAGTAACAATACCACCTCAATAAAACTTAAATCATATTAACATCATTCAAAAACATAAATCGGTTTGTATAAACAAGTCAAACTATGATATTTCCAAGGCAAAAAAGAAAAAGAAAACTTTTATAAGTTGTAAAAAGAGAAAGCTGACCTGTTCATGTGAGAAACTCAAGGAAGAAAACCAAAAAACCACCGAGAATTCAGAGAAAAAGCGTCTAATCAAGGTGACCCATCTTCAAATTCATTACCAAAAACAAAACCCATGTAACAGTTATTGAAGAAAGAGAGACTGAAACGAAACAAAACAAAGTTAAAGTAGTTTTTATATAAACCAAACAGAAAACAACAAAGAGTACACGTTGTATATTATTTTATAAAAGGAAAAATGTTCTTTATAAAAAAAAAAGGGAAAATAAAAAAAGTTGAGAAAACAGCTGACAAAACCCAAAAAGTCGGCTGCTGATTAGAAAATGATAAAAACCGAAAGTAAAAGAAAGACAAAAAAAAAAAAAAAAGCAAAGATTCCAGAGAAAATTCACTGTCAAAAAGCCAAAAACAGTTTTATTTTTATTAAAAAAACCAAAAAAACTGTTTTTAACTTTATTTCTCTCCATTTTTGAGAAATAAATGCTTATGGACGATCAATGGAAAATGGGTTGTTTTTTATTTTCTGAAAAAAACGTTTTTTTTTTGTAGTGCTAATGATAGGTGTGACTTGTAGGTGAAGAAATTATGTGACCGACCAACGGTGGAAAGTTTTGAAGAGGAGACCGACCAATGAGGATAATTGGAAGCTACAAAGATGTCACTGTCGGGAAATTCGGGGGATTGCTTTGATTTGACCGTTAAACCAACTGAAATGTGAAAAATTTTGGGTTTTTTTTTTTTACCAATATTGACCGTTTTGTTTCTTAGTTTTCTCATGGAGGCCCTTCAAATAAAAAAGAAAGAAAATTGCAAAACCGTGTTGAATAGGTCATGAACAGGATCAAGAATCCCATGGGGTTTTTCCAACTTAGCCAATGATTTTATTTTGATTTATTCAATAGGATAATTGAGTATTGTAAATTTGTTTAGGTGTTAACATCCAATCGAATATTAACATAATTAGGAGTTTTTAATAATATTTTTGTGTGTTCCATAAGAGAAAATATGATTTCTAATTTTTCAACTAATAAAAAATGAAAAATCTTGTGCCAAGTAACATTAGTTAAGTAGATTTTTTTTAAGTTTCTCTTGCTATATGTAAAAGAAAATTTTGCCATAGAGAATGCAATTGATTTTTTCTATTAATGGATGTTTGTTAAGGGTTTAGTCCAAAACATCGTGAGGATGCATTGAGAATTCATTCTCACCTACTAATCAAATAAAGCTAAATTAAATGTATAGCCAAATAAATTTAAGGGCATATAAAAAGGAGAAACATTAATTCAATGATTTATTATATGGTGCTTCTAAATCACTTAGTATTAAATGATATCAGAATCTCTTTCTTTTTCATTTTTGTCTAGGCAGCTTCTAACAGGGATCAATAATATGTTCTGTTTTTGGCTCAGAAAATAATATGTTTGGGCAACAAGCAGAGAAAATACACATAAGCAAATGAGATCAAGTAGAGAAAATAGTATTAAGAGCTACAATCACGAGAGAGATCCTCAATAATATATAGTATTTGAAGGGAGCATTCGTATAGGATAAGTGGATAGCTGATTCAGGGCATAATTCACATAAATGACAGAAATAGAACAAAGCATTTACCTGCAAATCTAATACCTAATAAATACTACCTGAACAAGCAAAGAAAGCAAGAATAATTTTGCATAGATGGGACATACCCAAGTTCTATAGCAGCAAATCAGCTTTCTAGAAAATCAGAGCTTAAATTGGTGCTGCACATGTTGTTCTAAAATGACCTGTCTGATTGCAACGGCTACAATGTACAACCCGCTTCACACGGCCACGGTCTTCTGCTCGAACTCGCTTCTTTCGTGGTCGACCGGGTGGCTTAAGTGATTTTGGTGGGTGGATGATAACTTCAACTTTGTTGGCATTTGGATCTCCCTCAGATAACTCTTTCCATAGACTTTTATCTGGAATCGGATGAATGGTTTGAGAATACGTCTTACGATATGTTGCTACAGTGAAACAGCTCTCAGTAAACCGATGAACATTCTGCCTGCAAGAAAGAAGTGCTGCCACAGCATGAGCACAGGGCAAACCATACAACTGCCAGCCACGACAAAGGCAACAGCGATTGCGAATGTCAACAATATTTGTCCCTTCATGAGATATAACCTCAAATTCAGCTTCATTAGCACGAAGCACCTGATATGTGCGTGCACGTTCAAGGGCCTCCGCAACACGCCTTTCAGCAGAAGGCACAAGTATTGATGTCCACTGCATACTTGTCTCTCGCCGTTCACTGAACCAAGTCATAAGCTGCCGCCGTATGCATTCCATCATCTGAATTATTGGAAGCCCTGAAGCTTCTAAAATCCAAGAATTCAGCGATTCAACTATGTTTGCTGTTAGATGCCCAAATCGTGTGCCTTCAAAATAGGCTGTTGCCCACAATCGAGGTGGGATTCTTCGGATCCAATATGCAGCATCTTGTGATACCTCTTCAATCTCAAGAATCTTTGCTTCAAATTCAATTACAGTCAGGGCATGAGCAGCTTCCCATAGAAGGTTGACAAGCATTGTATTATTGAACTCCTTTTGAAAACTTTCACTCAAGTGACGCATGCAAAATCCATGAAAAGCAGTAGGAAAATTTGCTTCAACACCATCTACAATGCCTTTCTGTCTATCAGACAAAATTGTAAGCCTTGGCATGTTTTCTGTATTAATTTCAAGCAGGTTATGAAGTTCAGAGAGAAACCACATCCAGTTGTCATCATTCTCCTCATCAACAACACCAAATGCCAGAGGAAACAGAGCACCATCACCATCAAAACCAGTAGCAAAAAGCAAAGTTCCAAGATACTTACTTTTCAAAAATGTCCTATCTAACCCCAGGAGTGGTCGACAAGCATTCAGAAAACCATAAATTGAGGCCTGAAACGATATGAAGAGACGCTGGAAACAGTTATCTATTAGGTTTCCATAGACATGTGCGATACTCCCTGGATTTGTCCTCTTAAGCTGTTCACAATATTGAGGGAGTAAGCGATACCCTTCCTCGAAAGATCCACGCACAACAGCCATGATACGCTCCTTGCCTCGCCAGGCTTGCTTGTAAGATAAGGTGATTCCATGAACCCGGTGAATCTCTTCCAATATCTCCTTCGGCTTGTAGTTAGGGTTCTCCCTTAATCGCTGCTCCACAGAGTTTGCCACCCACTGCACAGAGGCCTGTTGATGGCCAAGATGAGCAATCCCTCCACATGTATGGTTCTCATGGATGGTCCTGATTGTGAATGTTGGAACACCCGGGAGCTTTGCTGCATGTATGCGCCAGGGACATCCCTCACTCGCACATTTGGCAGTGAAACGAGTCTTGTCAGATTTTATGGTCTGCATTTCAAAGTGAAGGGCAATAGCAGTATCCCTCAATGCCCTACGGCAGCTTATGACATCCGGGAACTCTTGCCCAATTGCCAATTCAAAACATGGATCTGAATTCCGAGCCTGAAGGACAAGAGGGAGACTAACTACAATCTGGGAATGCTGCAAATCTCGGGCAGGATCAATTCCCATCTCCTGGCTGTCATCCACAGCCAATTCCAAGTTGTCATCAAGCTCTTGGTTTTCTGAAACAACCAATGCATTATTCTCTGATAAAGCAAACTCATGGTCACCCTGGTCAGGTTTTTGATCAGTAGCTAACTCGTTATCATGCCCATAACTGTGACCAACATCCCCTTCTTGGTCATGGCTCTGCCCTAAATCCAACTCATGATCATGAGAATGCCCTAAACCTAGGTCATGATCATGGGCCTGTCCCAAGCCTAAATGACGCTCATGGGTTTGTCCTAATTCCAAATCATGGTTCTGGGTGAGCCCCAAATTACGATTATGGCCTATAACCAGTGGCTGATTCTGCCCCAATGCTAACTTGTGGCTTTGTCCAAGTATCAGATCATGGTTAGCCATTGAATAAATCAATCACAGTATAGGAACAACACAACCCGAATATAAAAAATGATAGTCAGGCAGACAGATTTTCCATCTATGTCATCACATACCTGCCAGGTGAAAGACCACCATTACAATACGAAAAAAAGGAATGATCATATGAACATGGAAATCATAGCAAACAGGCTAATCTCTGACAAGTGATTAGCATAAGGTGAGAAGACATGAAGAAATGCATCCAATACGCCTTATTGTTGCAAAATTGCAAATGTAAACCAAAAGGTCAGTTTTGTTTTCTCAATGCTTTCATCTCAATGATCAAAGAAAGAGAGTATACCAATCACAAAAACATAAGCAAATAACATACTGGAATAATGCACATAACACTCAAAGAGCTAATCTTTCACTTCTTGAATAGTGAACAGTGAAACCAGTAAGGAGTCGTCAATTACGTCCAAGAAAACATTTAGTCTTGGAAACTCCAGCTACACCAACCAACATAAGGAAGAAAACAATATACATAATGAACAGAAAGAAAAGCCAAATATTAAGGAAATGAATAACCAAATAAACACATAGACTTAACACCAATTAGAATTTTATATAATATGTCAAAACAAACCAAACCAATTAAAGTTTGTGCACGTATCTCTTAACCAGACATAAGTTCAACTTCTGACAAATCCACACAAATAGCTAACATTTCACTTTCCTTCTCCCTCAGTTCCAACTAACCAAATATAAGTTCCCATTTCATACATCCTTCCCAAAATATGGGGAAAAAACTAGAAAAGAGAAAGCCTTCAAGCAGCTACCACTTGGAAACTCATCTAAGATATTAAGCTAGCACTCTGAAACTAAACTAACTGAATAAAATACCAACTTTAAGACAAAATAAGAAATACCCATCAATCAAAGCACCATAAAAATCACTAAAAATTTCCTAAAACAGAAACCGGCAAAGACAGAGAGGGAAAAAAAAGTTGTAAGCAGCTTGATTGAAAATCTTCAAAGTTAACAGCTTTAAAACACTTCAACTAAAAATAAATTAAAAAAAACCATCAAATTAACAAAAATAAGAATACCCATCAATTGAAAACATTCAAAACAAAATACCCACAAAGGAAATCCGCAAAAATGAAGATTAAAATACCTGGATTAAGAAAAAAAAACCCGAACTGGAAACCTTAACTCAAAAACAAAATGACCTCAAAACACAGTAAAAAGAGCTTCAAGAAGCCCAGAAACGAAGTGGGTATTGGCCAAAAACACAAGAAACAAAGCGTACAAGCGAGAAAACACCCCGGAATTGAAGAAGAAACTAGGGTTTTAATTGGTAACCAAATCAGTTAGGAGTTTGCAAAGAAATGAAGAGGAAGGAAATTTTGAAAAGTGGGGAATTTATTTGTTTTGGCGGGTAAAATTGAGAAGGGCAAGGCAGGGATTGTTCCGGGAGAAAATCGGGAATTAAGGAGAAAGGGGGTTAGGGAAGGGCAAAGGGGAGATTGAGGAATTACGGGGGCAGAAGAGGCAGAGTGGGTGAAGGGCATGAGAAATACAAAGTTTAGCCAGAGGTTGAGGGTATTTAAGTCAAAATAGGTCGGACTTTGGGATGTTCTTTCATTCTTTGGGGAGGATTTTGGAATTTTTTGGCCCTTTTTTTTTTTTTAAAATTAAATCCAAGGGCATTAACTAAAATAAGGAGGATTTTAGAAGATTTTAATTTTAGGGTGAGTGAAAAGTGAACTCAATTAATATTTGGAAATTTCAATTTTGGGTTTTTTTGCAAAAATTAAGTAATAAAAATATATAAAATATTTTTAAATTACTGTCTCTATTTAATATTATTTGTTAATTTGTTCATGTAAATTTATATTTTTGTAAAAAAATTTGTTTCTTTTTTTTTTTTTTGAGTAAATTTATAATTTTAGTCGAGTAAAAATGAAGAGATGAAGAATTTTGTCAATAAATTTCATGCAAAAAAAATTTATAAAACAAGTTGATCGTGACATAGTACTAGGCTATAAAAAATTCCAAATCCAATAGGCTATAAGAGTTCTAGAATCGTAACATTATAATTACTAAATCATAACATTTCACTATGATATTCGATATTATATAATTAATAAAAATTTTACATGAATACACATAAACACAAACATATATATATATATATATATATATATACACATATACACACACATATTACACTCATTAACAAGAATTTATTTCACATCTTTCATCATATGCTTAATTTAATTACTGCCACCAATTTCATTTCACCAGTATATCAATCACGTTATCAAGCTTCTCGAACATTGGCCTCCGTCTCGTTTCGTTCTCGTTCTCGTTCTCGTCCTCGTTCGTCTTGCGCTTGGCAGACAACTCAAGATTTTCCGTTGGACTTGGTAGTAATATTTTCTGTGGATGTTTTGGCTTGCTTGTTTTGAACACATGCATGTCTTGACCTCTGTCGATGGTACATTCCAAACTTGCTAAGCTGCCTCTCCTTGCAGCGCTGAATCCCATCCAACACTGCATTTTTCATGTTAAAATCTCGATTTGATCGAATTTTAAAACTTTTTTTATTTTAAAGAATAACAAAACAATTTGAGACAGAAAGAGTATCGAAGCTTATAACTCGAACGAACCTTTTCATTAAGGGTAAGATCTTCATTCAACCGAATCATGTCCAAAACCCCAAGCCCTTTCTTGTTGGCAATTGCCTTATCAACCCTTTTATCCCATTTGAATAACTCAAATATCGATTGATATCCTTGGATTGCAGCTATATGCATAGGGGTATTTCCTTCATTATCTTGCTCATTTACAAGACCATCCGAAAGCTTTGTCTTTAAAATGTACTTGACCGCTCGAGTCTCTTCATTTTCAACAGCCAAGTGAAGCGCTGTCCGGCCTTTGTTATCTTGGATATCCCAGATGTCAGGGCATAATTTTGCTAGTATTTTCAGTATTTTCACTCTCCCTTCTTTGGCAGCAACATGAAGGATGGTCATGCCTTCTTTGTCTCCAATGCTTGCAATTGAATCAGGGGAGGATATTGGTTTCTCGTCATCGGATTCATAGGTCAAAAACAGTTTGAGAATGTTCGATTTGCCTAAGAACGCTGCGTAATGAAGAGGAGTCCATCCGTAGTCATCGACTTTCAGGATTCCTGACGCATGTTTTTCCAGCAAGCCTTTGATGAAGGCTATAAGCAAGCAAAATGATACAAAAAAACAATCATATATAGTGCATATCATGTGCAGATGCTAATGTAATTATGCTTGTTCTCTACTAATTAAAACAGAATTGAAATGTTTCATCAAATTACCTGTATTTATGCGGCTAGGCCAGACCAAATTAATCAAAATAAAAGGGATATTGAAGAGATTCATGAAACAATTCAAATCGGCATAAGCTTTCAGGTCGGCTATTGCTTGGGGAGGATGTTCCAAAATAAGCGTTGCCAAATATGGAAATAATTTTCGAACTATAAAGCAAAAAACAAGTAACAAAGTAAGATAATCAAGAATTAACCAATATATATTAATGCGTGCATGCACGTACATATACTTATAAAAAGGCTTTATGATATATTTGATGATACGATTCATACGAATGACAAAAAGATAGAATAAAAAGAAGAAAAAGTACTATCTAATTTGTTTTTACCAAACAATATAAGAAATTTGTTGGTAATATAACGACTATATGTAGACACAGATCACCTTCACTTTTTGAGCGGACAACAGCAGCATGCAAAGCATTCATGTTGTTCCTTCCATCAAAAGAGCATTGATCAACTTGTAAGATCAGTTTAGCAATATTAACAAATTTTCTATCCACAGCCAGAAAGAGTGGGGATTCCCCAGCATTATTTGTAAACTCAGCTAATTCTGGGTCTTCTTTGATTAGCATCTCCACAACTCTATAATGGTAATTTTTCACAGCTTCGTGTAGTGCTGTTTCTTTCTCCAAATTCACCATTCTTAGTAGCTTTTCCTCTGTTAATGCTCCTTCAACTACTTCTCGACTCGCCGACGGCGTCTTATTCCAAAAATCTATGAAGAATTCAACCGCCTCTTCACTGCCTAACCTTGCTGCAATGTGTAATGGAGTGTCACCTTTTGAATTCCTTTGATAAACAAGTGATGGCTGCAACTTAAGGATCTCTTCAGCTAATTCCTTCTGTTTGAATTTGGCTGCAACATGAAGAATTGTGTCTTCTTGAGATATTGTTACCTTGAGAAGGATACTTGGATCCAATTTTGTTAATTCATTGAAGGGATTTTTATCACCTGACATAACAGCTTTGTATAGTTTAGGATCCATTTTCTATCAGCTTCTCAGCTTAGTAAAGGGTGCTATTTGCACTCTGTCTCTCAATTTAATATCGAGAAAGGGTGCTTCGGGTTGGCTGTGGGAATTCTATTGATTGGGCAAAGAATTTATGTTGGGGTGCACATCTTTTTTATAAATAAAATTGTAGTTTGAAATAAAAAAAAATTATAAGTATTAAAATTAAAATTAAATATTAATTTTTAAAAATGATCATGTGAACCAATTAAAATAAATTTGGATTTTAATTATGGATGCACATCGTTTATTCCTTTATCATGTCATTCATTTTCCAACTAGGAGGAAAATTTGCACGCGAGTCATCATGTTGGGGAAAATTGCAACGCGAGATTTCTATTGAAAGAGTATGGGGGGATACCACTACCATGTGCTTTATATCCATCACAAATATTTCGTGGGTTTCCGTTTTTCTCATGATTTTTATTTTGATAAAGGGCTCTGCCCCTATTTGACTATCTCCTTCCTCTCTTATCGTTTCAGTTGGCAAAATTACATATTGATATTCAACCTTCATTGTTTCATTTCAAAGGTTTGTTGCACGTATATATCGATCACAATCAGGACTAACTAGAAGCTGGTGGTGATGGTGGTTTTTTTGGTTGGTGCACTTAAAATTTTTGATGGTGCATTTGGATATAGTGGAGAAATGCAATGAAAAAGGATAGGTTAGAATTGCAGAAAGAGTTGGATTATGGTCCCCGTTTACCCCAAAGTTTATTTGCAACAACAACCCAAGAGCTGTTGCGCCTGAAGCAATAATCACAACAATACAGAAGCAATAGACAACAATCAATAATCAAATGTACAGGAAAAATAAAGCACACCAAGATTTACGTGAAAAACCCTCCAGTGTAGAGGGAAAAAACCACGGGCCACCAGAAAAATCTTCACTATCAAATAATAGTTATACAAAGTTCTTCTCTAGCTAAAACTAGAGCTAATCAACAACTAGAGAAACAATTGGAGAAATCTCACCAAATAAGTGACTCAACAAATACACCATGGATTTGTTCCTAGAGAGCTTCAAACCCGATTTTCACCGTTCAGAATGTAGAACTCTGAATTATAAACCTCCTGACAAGGTTCCAACTTAATCGGACCACGGATTGACTTCCGTTTAACCAACTCTCCCTTCTCTTTTTTCTCTCTCTGCTTTTCCTGGCTTTTCTTCTTTTTCTGCTTGGTTTTCGACACACACATAAAACAACCCCACCTCTTTTTTATTAAGTAGCTAGGGCTCTGTGTAAAATAAAAGATCAAGGCCCATGGCCTTTACTTGGTCCAAAACCACTGACATGGGACTGGACCTCATTTTCCTAACAATCTCCCCCTCCAGCCCCATTAGGAGGAGATTCATCACCATAGTAGTTTCATTTGGAACTTACCTTGGTCAAGGAACTCATTCCGGCCAAGTTATGACAAAGCTCAAGTTTTTCCCTGGGAAAGTATCTTAGTCAACATATCTGCCACATTTTTATCAGTATGAACTTTTTTTAATAGCATCTGTTGTTCTTCAATCACTGAACGTAACTAATGATATCTAACATCAATGTGTTTTGTTCTAGCATGGTACATGGTATTCTTATTCAAATCTAAAGCACTCTGACTATCACAAAATACCACATACTCTTTCTGATTCAACCCCAATTCAAGAAGAAAACGTTTCATCCAAAGCATTTCTTTACATGCTTCAGTTGCTACAATATACTCAGCCTCTGTAGTTGACAAAGCAACACACTTCTGTAACTTAGACTGCCAAGATACAGCTCCTCCTGCAAAAGTGAACAAATACCCTAAAGTAGATTTCCTACCATCAAGATCGCCTGCCATGTCAGCATCAGTAAACCCTTATAGAACTGGTTGTGAAACTCCATAAGTCAAGCATATTTTTGAGGTACCCCTCAAATATCTAAAAATTCATTTCACTGCTTCCCAGTGAACCTTCCCTGGATTAGAAAAAAATCTGCTCACTACACCAACTGCATGAGCAATGTCAGGCCTTGTACAAACCATAAGATACATTAAAAAACCGACTGCAAAAGAATAAGGAATACTAGACATAGCTAGTTGCTCTTCCTTAGACACTGGACAAGATTTCTTACTTAGATGAAAATGGTTGGCAAGTGAACTGCTAACTGATTTAGCATGTTGCATGTTAAATCTACCAAGCACTCGTTCAACATACTTTTCCTGTGACAACCACAGTTTTCCAGTTTTCTTATCCTGGATAATGTCCATACCAAGAATCTGCTTTGCTGAACCTAAATCCTTCATATCAAAGGACTTAGATAATTGTTCTTTCAACCTGTAAATCATACTAGCATTTTGTCCTACAATCAACATATCATCAACATATAATAATATGATAATGAAATTACCATTAGAGAATTGTTTAACATACACATAAGAATCCGCTGCTGTTCTTTTATAGCTATGACTCACTATAAAAGAATCAAACTTCTTGTACCACTGTCACAGAGCTTGTTTCAAGCCATACAAGCTTTTCTTCAATTTGCAAACTAAGTGCTCTTTCTCTTTCACTTCAAAACCCTCAGGCTGATTCATATAAATGTCCTCCTGTAAATCACCATGCAAAAATGCAGTTTTAACATCAAGTTGCTCAAGCTCAAGATTCAAACTAGCTGCCAATCCCAATACCACTCGAATAGAACTCATTTTTACAACTGGAGCAAAAATCTCATCAAAATCGATGCCTGGTTTCTGAGAAAAACATTTTACTACCAATCGAGCTTTGTACCTCACTAGTTTGTCACCATCCTTTTTCAACTTGAACACCCATTTATTCTTTAATGACCTCTTCTCTGTTGGAAGTTTAACAAGATTATAAGTACCATTCTTTTGCAATGACTCCATCTCTTCTTTCATTGCTTTTAACCAGTGCTCTCTATCCGAAGTAGCCTGCACATCTTAGAAGCTTTCTGGCTCCCCTTCACTGGTAACTAAAATAAAATTTAAACTTGGATACCTGGTAGATAGCCTATGCTCTCTAGTAGATCTCCTGGGCTGAGACTCTATATCACTTGATGCCGAAGGTAGCTCTCCCTGCTCAACACTCTCAGGTAGAGAGGATTGCTCCCCCTGCTCAAAACTAATAGCATTTGGCTCATCACCAACTGTGGCTGGCTCATTCATATCCCCAAGTTCTGTTTCTTGCTCATTTTCACCATCTATGGCTTTTCTCTGTGAAATCTCTGTCGGTGTTGAAATATCACACTTAACAGTAACTCGTGTAGTCTTTTCATTTTTCTCAAGGTCTGCTATAGTTTCTTTTTCATGAAAGACTACATCCCTGCTTTTGATTGTCTTTCTCTTTACTGGATCCCATACCCTGTAGCCAAATTCCTCATCACCATATCCTACAAACACACACTGTGTAGCTTTACTGTCAAGCTTTGATCTCTGCTCTTTCGGCACATGCATGAATACTTTACACCCAAAAACTTTCAAGTGAGAGTATGAAGTATCTTTTCCTGTCCACACTTTTTCTGAAATGTCAAAGCCCAAAGGAACTGATGGTGACCTGTTAAGTAAATAACAAGCTGTGTTGACTGCTTCACCCCAGAATGACTTTGGTAATTTTGCCATCCTCAACATACATCTGACTTTTTCCACAATGGTGCGATTCATTCTTTCAGCTATACCATTATGCTGCGGTGTTCCAGGTTCTGTCCTCTTATGCCTGATCCCATGCTTTGAGCAATACTCTTCAAAGCTTTTAGATGTGTATTCCCCATCATTATCAGTTCGAATACACTTCAAGGGTAACCCTGTCATCTTTTCAATCATGGCATGAAATTTTTGAAAATACTGTAGTACCTGACTTTTGTATTTCAACATATACACCCAAGTCTTACGTGAAACATCATCAATAAAAGTAACAAAATATCTGCTACCACCTAATGACTCAACCTCAATGGGACTACATATATCAGAATAAATTAATTCCAATATATTTTCTTTTCTCTGAGAACTTTTATGAAAAGAAACTCTATGATGCTTACCAAACAAACAATAATCACATGAATCGATAGACATACCTTTGGTCAAGGGAATGAGAGAGTGCCTTGCCAAAACTTGTAACCCTTTTTCACTCATGTGTGTCAGCCTCCTGTGCCACAAGTTTGTTGAAGTATCATTTTCAACGGTATTTACTTGGTTACCGTTCAATTGCATCCATGTCTTATACATTGTGCAACATAGTTTTTCCCTTGCAACTACCATAGATCCTTTGAGAAGCTTCCACTGTCCATTCTTTTGTCGACTTTCATATCCCTCCTTATCAAAGACATTAATAGCAAGCAAGTTCATTCTCATATCTGGAATGTGTCTGACATCCCTCAAAGTCAACATGCAGTCTGTACTAGTTTGTACAATAATATCACCAATTTCAACAATCTGTGATACACTCTTGTTTCCCATCTTGGTACAACCAAAATCTTCTGCTTTGTAAGTTGTAAACAACTCTCTCTTAAGAACACAATGATATGTCGTTCCTGTGTCAACTATCCACTCAATGCCGGGATCACTAACATGATTACAATCACCATGTGTACAAATCAAAGTAACTGAATCACTATCTGAATTCACTGCTGTAACATTACTATCATCTGAACTCTTACCTTTCTCATCTTTTCGCTCTTGCTTTAAGATTCTACAATTTCGTTTTATATGACCAGCCTTACCACAATGGAAACATTTTACTTTACCTCTAGACTTGGATCTATGTTTAGACTTACCATGACCTTTTGAGTTCTGACCTCTGTCGATGTTTCTACCCCTGTTCTCTATGACCAGAGCTTGATTTCCAAGGTCTACATCTTTTCGCCTTACTTCTTCATTAAGCATACTATCCTTTACCATCTCCAATGTCACCTTATAATCAGGAGCTAAATTAAGAACAGTCACAACTAGAGTATTCCAGCTATTTGGCAATAAACCCAAAAGAAATAATGCCTTCATTTCATCATCCATCTTAAGCTCCATAGTAGTCATCCGATTAAATATATCTTGAAAATCACTCAAGTGTTCTGTAACAGATCGTCCATCCCTGTACTGTAAAGTTGCAAGCTTTTTAACAAGCATAACTTTATTCATACCTGTTTTTCTCTCATACAATGCTGCCAAATTTTCCCAAACAATGTGAGCATCTGACTCCTGCGCTACATGATGGAACACGCTGATATCAACCCATTTTTTGATTGTAGCCAGCGTCTTTCTACCTAGCTTCTTCCAACTTTCATCTTTCATATCTGCTGGTTTAGCTGAATCACCCAATACTGGCTCACACAAATCTTTGCAGTATAGATGATCCTCCATCATAGGCTTCCAAATTGAATAATTCGATGCTATCAATTTTATCATGGAACCTATATCACCTTCCATGATCTCAAACAGAATTTACTTCTATCCTGGGTTGCTTTTGTATCGATGTCTCAAAATAACCCTCGCTCTGATACCACTTGTTGCGCCTGAAGCAATAATCACAACAATACAAAAGCAATAGACAACAATCAATAATCAAATGCACAGGAAAAATAAAGCACACCAAGATTTACGTGGAAAACCCTCCAGTGTAGAGGGAAAAAACCACGGGCCACCAGAAAAATCTTCACTATCAAATAATAGTTATACAAAGTTGTTCTCTAGCTAAAACTAGAGCTAATCAACAACTAGAGAAACAATTGGAAAAATTTTACCAAATAAGTGACTCAACAAATACACCTTGAATTTGTTCCTAGAGAGCTTCAAACCCGATCTTCACCGTTCAGAATGTAGAACTCTGAATCATAAACCTCCTGACAAGGTTCCAACTTAATCGGACCACGGATTGACTTCCGTTTAACCAACTCTCCCTTCTCCTTTTTCTCTCTTTGCTTTTCCTGGCTTTTCTTCTTTTTCTGCTTGGTTTTTGACACACACATAAAACAACCCCACCTTTTTTTTATTAAGTAGCTAGGGCTCTGTGTAAAATAAAAGATCAAGGCCTATGACCTTTACTTGGTCCAAAACCACTGACATGGGACTGGACCCATTTTTCTAACAAGAGCAGGCCATGGAGGAGTTGTGACTGGTTTTATATTCTGGGTCCCCACCAATTTCTGAAAGCCCTGCTTCGGGGCTAGCTAGCTGGTGAGATTGAAATCCCTGATCAACTGACTAGCAAAACTAATATTTTCCTATTTTTTCGTCTAAACGATGCAATTGGATAAAATTTTTTTTTGGAATAATTGACAATAAAATGGTAGAACCTTTTTTTTTTTCGTTTAAACATACATTAATGTTTAATTACATTGTGAATGTCTCATCAGAAAAGATCTATTTGAGGAGAATATTGTTAGATTAATAAACGTGCATGCAGATAATTTACATTAATCATGCATTATACATAATTGCAGCAATATTTCTTTGCAGAATAGTCAGTGCTTCATCATGACAAGTATTGATGGATATGATCACTATGGAGTTGGAGAACAAAAGAATTGATAGAATCAACTTGAGCATACATCTTTTCGTGATCCACCATTTGGTGGATCAATGATCATTGTAGATTTTGTAAGATTAAAACAGATCTGACAATCGGCAAAAAATGGCGAGTGGGAGATATTTGTGCGTTGTTTTGGTTAGGCAGATAAAGGGAAATTCTTCTGGAATGTCAGGCTTTGGATGTGCATGTATTGAGAGTGGGTTAGGTGAATGAAGGGGAAAGGCTGGACTGGTAGAAGTTTTAAGGTGGATAGAATTTGTGTTGAGGAGGGGAATGTTAGCCAATATCTTTGATTCTTTGTTGGAAACAGTGGAGAGATTGCACCCTGGACTTTTGGTTGTGTAACGAAAAGTTTTGTTTTCTCTATGAAAAGAAGACTGGTAGCTTTTAGAATCTTTAGTGTACATTATCTTCTGAACAAAAATCTTTACATCATGCACAAATAAGGAAGTTTAATGGTTTGAAACATTAGTCCAATTGTCCCCTACTATTTCACTGGCAAGTCTTGCCTTGCAACTAACATTCCACTTTCAACAGCATTTGAAGAGCTGTTCTGCCTTTTATCTGTGCAAATCCCAAATTTCTGATAGCATTTTCAAAATTTTTTGACAGCAAATGGAGGATGGATATGCTTTTGGTTGATCATTGTTCTTATATGTCAAAGGCAGTTGGAGAATGGAGAGTGGCCCCTTTTCCAAAATGTGCTGCATGATCGTGAGGAGACTCATGGCAATCAGTTTCAAGATTGCAGATGGATATTTTTCTTTTCAAGGCCACTGTGCTAAATAATTTTCTGTTAAAGAATTGTTCATAGATTAAGGCCTTCTTATTATTGTAGTGAAAAAATGGAATCTGAATATGGAATTAATATCTTTAATGCTACTGAGATAAAGTGTGTCAAAGTGAATAAATTGAAGTACTTCAAGTGTTTCATTAAGTGTTTTTGCAATCAAACAAAAACGTATTTATTAAAAGAAAATAGAACTTTTAAAAATTCACAGATAGTAAATCACACTGCATTTATTCACAAAAAACAGAAACCAGAATGTCACAAATATGTTCGTGTTACATAGTTTTGACATTTATTTGAGATATACAAGAAGTTGAAGCCCAAAAAAGGAACATCCAATTGAAAGAACTGCTTTAGCCAGCCCGGGAGAATCGCCTAACGCTGCATAGGTGCCTGAAACGAAAGCTATGACCATTGCAGTAATACCATAACTTGTTAATAATGACGTGATATATGTGTAGAATGCAAGGACATCAAGCTTTTCTACAAATGACTTGCAGTAATGGAGAAACATTGATGTGGAGGAGAAGCAAAAGGCTAAGGCATTTGCTATCACAAATACCCTGAAAGCAGTTTTCGTGCTTAGAATTGCCATTCCCTCGTCTGGGCCGTCACTTTTGTACCCACCAGGCATAGTGAAACCTGCTGCAAAGGAGACAGTTGCGATGAGTGTTGTTACCAGCAAATTGATGCTGGCTATATTCTGAAGTTGGTCGCGGTTAGGCTTTTTTAGTCCTGCAACTTCTGTTTTCCTTTTTGCAAGTTGTTGTTGGCCTTCAACTTGTGTGTCGCTCGCAGGATCTCCTCTCTCTGATCGTTGTGGCTGTTCTAGTTGTCTTGTGTCAATTGATCTTGTTTTTCTACCATTCTTGTTGATTGCATGTTCCAAAGTTTCTAGACCACCATAGCTTGCAACACTCATTGAGATCCAATTCTGCAAGTATCTCAAATACATTGAAGTCACATCTCAAGTTTAGAACTACCTTTTCAGTAAAGAACTTTGTGGTTGTGTTGAAAAAATTTACCAATTTTTTTATCTACTACCATAATTTTCTAGCTTTTAAGGAAGAAATTTGTTCTGGTTTATATTGCTTACCATCTCCAAATATTTTCCCACAAACTTAGCATGCCATACTAATTTCTTTCATTTCTCTCAATCTATCAGACACTCATATCACAAAGTTATTTTCTTCGTTCTTCGACTGGAACTTGTTTGATGTAATGAAATAGAAAGTAGAAAGGCATTCAGGTCTTACGACTCAATACCTTTTCATAGAAACCGTACTCCTTCAACAGAAGAATGTCAAGAACAGTGTGGCCCTCCATGTTTATGGCTGTCTTGTCTACCCTACTATCTTTTATCAGCATTTCAAAGATTTTGCGATGATGTCCTTGGATTGTGGCAAGATGTAAAGCTGTGTTACCTTCATTATCTTGCTGGTTTATAAGGCCATCATGAGAAAGATCTGTGCCAAGAATAAACTTGACAGAATCAAGCTTTCCTCCAGCAACAGCAAGGTGAAGAACTGTTTGGCCTTTGTTATCTTGTAAATCCCAAATTTGGGGAAAAAGATATGCAAGCATTTCCAACATGACTACTTCACCTTCTCTTGCAGCAATGTGAGTGACAGACATGCCTTCTTTATCTCTAATATAAACAGTTGACAGGTCAATATACCTCAAAAACATCTTGAAAATGTCCACTGCACCAAAGTGTACTGCATATTGCAGAGGAGTCCATCCATAATCATCAGTTTCAGAGAGTGCAGCAGATTGACATTTTTCCATCAAGCATGCAACAAAATCTAGGCCAAGAGGAAAGGTTAATTAAATATGTTATGTTTGAGCAGGAATTTTAGAAGAAAAAGGGAAATAGATTGATAAGTATTTGATCAGAAGATTAATGGAAGTACCATGATGAGTTTTGAGATGCATTTACCTTTGTAAATTGAGTTACGGAAGGCAGCCTGAATGATGGCAGAGGGTCCAAAGGAAGAGAACTGGAAAGAATGCTTGAATGACATATTGGTAACGTAATTCATAGGACTCTGAAGCTTCACCATATAGGAAGATAATCTGAGAACTGCAAGGTTAAAAAGGTAACAAAAATAAACTTGGCTACCAAAAACTTTCCAATGGCTTACATTCTGCTGGTTAGAAGCAGATAAAGAGGAATAAAACTATTGCTTACGCTTTTCAATTCTATTTCATTGGATATTTCCATTTCCAATTCAGTTCGATGTAAAATCATCAGCAGATAGTATCATTTTACCATTGCTTTTCCTCTGATTAATGAATAGACGACAAAGGAATTACCTTCATCCTGTGACCGAATGACGGCTGCATGTAATGCATTCATATTGTTCCTACCCTGGAAAGAGCAAAATGGAGCAACTTGCAAGATAAGTTTAGCAATATCAATATATTTTTTATCCACAGCAATAAAGAGTGGGGACTCCTCAGCATCATTTGTCAAAAGAGTTAACTCCGGATCTTCTCTAATTAGCAATTCTGCAATCTGATCATGTCCGTTTCTTACAGCATCATGAAGTGCAGTGTCTTGCTCCATATTCACCATCCTTATAAGCCTTTCACCTGCTTCAATTTCCTGAGTCATGGTATTTGCACAATTTATGAGGACTTGAGCTGTCCCCAAACTCCCCAACCTTGCTGCAATATGTAGTGGAGTATCACCTTTAGAATTCTTTTGATTCACAAGTGAAACCAATGGTGGTAATCTAATGATCTCCTCTGCCATCCGCTTCAGATTATATTTGGCTGCAACATGGAGAATGTTGTCTTCCTGTGTTGTCACCTGGAGAAAAACTGTTAAATCCGAGCTTGCTAATTCCTGCAAAGAAGCAAAGTCACCGGTTATTACAGCTTCATACAGTTTAGGATCCATTTCTTTGACTTCTTTTTAGTGGTCTAGGCAATGGTTGCTGATGCCCCTATAGCAATGCTTATTTATAGGAAAACTCTCATTGAACCTAATGGACTTAAGGTGAATAAAATACATAGGAGACGAAAGCAACTTACGCGTTTTAGCTTTGGAGTTATTGCAATGGAATAGAAGCAAAAGTTCCATTGAGTTTCTGCTGGCTATCCCTCTAGGAAATAGTTCTACAGGCCAGTCCAAACCCAGACCTGTTGCCGGCCGAAGCCAATAAAAAAGACAGGCAAAGTCTCTTTAACTTTTCTTATCCGTTAATCTGATTGGGACATGCAGGAGCCACAGCCGAGACGAATAGAAGAAAAGAACATCGGAATTGTAATTTTCTGAGAAAGACCGCCTAACGCACTGCTTGTAGTGCTAGAGCAAAATGCCATTGTTTCTTTCTCAGATACTCACAAATTTGCTCCTATAATATATCTATAAATAACAAATATAAAGAATGATGAACTTGTCCTTGTCACATCAATCATAGTACATGGGATTGTTGTTTTACAAAGAGCTTTGACACCCTCAAGAAAGAGCTTGTTTATGTGTCTTTGTCCTTTTTATAATAAAGCTGAGAAATATGCCATTGTCACCAAAATTCCATAGTCTCCAAAGGCAAGACCAAGACTATAGTCCGGACAATAAAAACCCCCACAATCAATTGAAACATTGAAAAAAAAAATTTCTTATTGAGTTAACCTGTCCTCATAGAATCATAAATGCAAACACTGACGGGCAAAGTTGAAAAAATACAATACAATTTCCCTATATAATGAAAAGAATTCAATAATCCTCCACTAAATATAGACTTGCAAAGGTGAATAATCACATCAACACCAGCCATAAAAAGAATACTAATTTAGTTAAATGAAATAAGAAAGCATTGAAGTTTCATACTAATCTAAAGTGTCAAAATTCCCAGTTGCTATAATTGTGACTCCAGCAACATTTTTAATGTTTAGATAATAATAATAATAATAATAATAATAATAATAATAATAATAATAATACTACGTTAATTAGATAGTTTTGTTTTGTTTTTTTTTTTGTCAATTATCTTATCTCTTTTATTCATTTTCAATCAGGAATATTTAACATAATATACAATTATGAAAGTTGAAATTCAGGTTATTTTATTTAAATTGCTTCAGGAAGTATAACAGAATTTGTATACATACGTATGCAAGTAGAATCATGCAATTGGTTATTTAAAAAAATTACATATTTTATGTATAAATTCTTAAAAATTTATTTCTTTTATCTAAATACATTTTTTGGATAATTGAAGAATTTATTATTTGTCCAAAAAACAGATATACCGCTACATAAAATTTGTTCTAGCCAATTTAGCTAGTGCATGAGAATGAAAATACCTTTTTCTTTTTACTTCTTCGCTTCAAGAAATAAAACATACGTAGCATGTAAAAGAAAATCTGAATAGATTATACACAACAAGTAATGTGCAAGGAATCATGTTTTCATCTTCTTCGCATGTAACTACCATATACAATCAATTAAGACAATAATACTAAAGTAAACAACCCTATATTTTTTTTCTTGTCACATATATAAGATAATTTTGTCACACCTAAGGTAACATAACTAAACCTTCAATATAATTAATTCAATGCTTATTGCCGCACATACAAGTAGATATAAACATTTAATTTGTACGATTTAAAAAACATTTAATTTGTACGAAATCGTGTTTGTTTCAGCATTTTAATGGAAACATTTTGTTGGGCTCATTTGGACTATTATTTTCAATTATATGTGTTAAGGTCTAATCCAATTCAATTTGAGTTAATTCAAAATTGGGCTAAATCCAAAATTTGATTAATGCCTAAGTTAATTAAATTTGATTAAGTAAAAGGATGGAAATTTTACAAAAAAGGAGACCCGGGTTGGGGAAGGAGGGGGGGGGGGGGGTCGGCAGCCACGGCGGCCTTCTCCCTTCCTCAGATTCACCTTCTCCCTGTGATGCTGCCCCATTCTCATCTATCTTTTCTTAAACTCATTTTAGAGTTTAGCCTCATTTTCTATTAACATGAACTGATCAAACAAATCCATATTTCTAAATTCAACATGCTCCACCATCAAGAAGTAGCAAGCTCCTCCACCCAAGCTAACAAGACTAAGAATAACAGTCCTAAAGCCAAGTCCCAGATTCCACTTCTATCAGAAGCATAACTCTATAAGGAGGGACGGAAAAATCATATAAAGAGAAATTCCAAGAGCTAATCGGCACAAAAAAAGACCTCAACCAAAACCCAGCCCAAACTGCCTGTCCGCCATTGATAACCCATTTTCAAAACCGTCAACCTTCAACTAAAGAACCACGTGAAACCCATATTTCCAGCCTAGACCAGCAACCGAAAACAACCTCCACTAACCAATCTGCCACCACCAATAATCACCAAACCGCCATTTTACCCACCAACCGAACCCAAAAAGCCCTCTTCGTTACCCATCCGCACCACCGAGGCCCCATTGCCAACCAAAAATCCCACCTGCCATACCTCAACACAAATTAACCCAACACCATCATTACACAGCAAAAATTAAAGCCACAATAACAAATAGCAAAAACCAAAAACAACAACAGAAATATCAAAATCCAAAAGTGGGAACGGTAGGTTCGAGCTTAGTTTCGAATTTGAAAGAGTTTTTTGAGGGTTCTTTACAGCCCTAGGCTAGAAAACAAAAAGGGAGAAGAAACACCACCATCGGCAGCTGAAACGGTGGCAGTGTAAAGAGGGTGGCGGCGACGACAGCCTTTTCGGAGATTTAAATGGTGAAAATGAAGATTAGGGAGAGAATCACATACTTTGGTTTCAGAGAGATCGGATGGTGGGATAGCATTTTCCGGCCACTTAAAGTTTCGAACTTTGGGGGTTAGATCTAGGGAAAACCAAAGACTTCTATGCAAAATTACGTAAAAAGTGGCAACAGAAGGTCAAGAGAAAACTCCAGTGGAAATTTGGGGTCAAGAGACACCGGTCGACGGCGGCGCCGAAAATCGGGACTGGTGACCAGAAATCACCATTTGGGAGAAGCTTTGAGTTTTTTAGTTGTGAAAGAGGAGAAGTGAGACCAAAAATTGCTGAGTGTTAAATAAAGCACCAAACGGTGCGTTTAGGGTTTGGAGGTCTGATCCGAAACCCAAATCCATCAGGCTCAATCCAATTGATTTGTAACCCATTCCAAATTGGGCCATTGATTCTTTAGTTTTTGGGTTGAAATTGAGGTATATTTTAATTTCATTTATCTCTTTTGCATATTAATTTATTTATTACCTATTTGTTTATTTTTAAATGCAATTTTAGTTTAAAAAGTAAATTTGTTTGTGGATGATTGAAGCTGATAAAAAAATCTTATAAATTTTCAAAAAAAAAAAAGAAATAATTTTTATGATTTCAAAAAGATTCTTGAAAGGGAATTTTAGGAATAAAAAGCACAAGTAATATTTCTAAGTAAAAAATAATTTTGAAAACTCTACTTAAATAATGAAGAAAATTCAAATAATTATTTTTTTACAAATGAGTATTCTCTTTGTTTTTTTAAAATTTATTATGTGAAATTCTCAAGTTTTAAATCCACTTAGACATTAGAGAGTGAAAAAAATAAAAATAAATATTTTTAATTAAAAAATGTCATTTTCATCATAAATAATATTTATTTAGAAAAGAAACTTAATTACATGCATCATTTAGTCTATGTTCACATTATCATACATGCATTTTGTGCATTAATAATAGATGTGAAATCACTAGATAACAATTTCAAAAAAATTTTCTTTTAGAAAAAATAAGATAATTTAAAAAAATGAAAGTGATTTTGAAGATCTTGCCTGAATATTAGAAGGAATCCAAATCACACTTTTACTAAGGGATATCATTTCCATCTTTACTACAAATTAGTCATGAGAAATTTTTAAAGGATTAATTTTCTTAAATTCTACTTAGATATTGGTCAATTAGAGAAATTTTTTGACACCAAAAGGTTTCATTTTATCATTAAATGTTTTTTTTTTAAAAGCGACAATGATGAAAAAAAATAAAAAGAAACAAAATTAAATTTTATAAGTTGAATTAAATTGGTTGTTCTTATTTTTTAATTTATATTTGAATTATTTATTTGCTTCGTATTGCATCACAAGCATTTTATTATTGTCAAAGAAATGTAAAGCAATAAATTGTGATTTTGGAAAATCTTTTTTATTAGAAATAGAAAGCTAATATTTTTAAGTAAAAGTAATTTTTATCAAAGTAAAAGATAACACATGATCAATTGATATCATTTTAAAAACCAATGTTGTGGGGGTGTTAATCTTTTTCACGTGTAATCATACTCTCGAATTTGATTTTATTTTTTACAGATCCAAAAATTATCTTTTTAATAAGTTTTAATCAATTTTAAAATTTTATTAGAATAATAATTTTTTAAATAATCAATCACACCTAACCAAAAAATTGATGATGACTTTTTATTTTGATTTTAAAATTTATTCTAATGATACTAAAACCGTTATGACAATAGATATCACTTCAATAAAAAAATCTATGATAATAGATTCTTGGATTCTCAATATCTATACTGCATATAAAAGCTATCCCTAATATATATTGAGGGGATAGCTAAGCAATGTAAATAAAAGCAATCAATAGGTAATTCTGGGAAAGGAGTTTGTCTAGAAGCTTCTCCAAAAATCAGTAGGTATTTAAATAGAGAAAAAACAAAATAAAATGAGGTTTTCCTTGGGCATGAGAATCAATATCCGTATCAATATGTTCAAGGCTATAATAATGATCAAAAGTTAGTAAGGTTGGGCTCATTTGCTACTAAAAAGGCAAAAAAAAAGAGGATGGCTAGGCAGAGAAGGTTTTCATCACGTCATAGAAATCACAATCAATCATAATAATCAACAAAGCTAACATGAAAATTAAAGTGTTGACCAATATACAAGGTTTGTGAGCAATAACTGTGTGCCAGTAGCACAAGCCAACCTTGAAAATTGGGTTTATTGGCCATCGGTTGGTGGTAATGTAGCTTCAAGACCTCTGATTTTGTCTGGTAAGGTTGCTTTGGTACATCTTGTGGATCGACCAGCCATGTAAGGGCAAACTTATTAATGGTAAGTGGCATCAGATAGAAAAAAGGTGGGTTCTTTGATCCTCGATCCTTTCTTTTTATTATGATGATCAGATACATTAATTTTTTGGGGTTGTAACTATTGATGCATGATTAAGATAAGAGCGTTAAATATATATATGTAAGTAATGATGCAGTTTGCTTTTTTAGATGTGTTTTAGGGATGGAAACCTATGAAGAATTTGTGATTTCTTTTGCAAAAATTGTTGAAACAAAGCGATGTTGGCAATTATGGAAGAATCGTGCTTCCAAATGTGTCCTCCATCTTCCTTTTATCACTTTTAGAGAATAATTTTAATCTTTTCTAAAAGACTGCAATTTAATTTTAGTAAAAATAAAATGGGAAAAGAAACTCTATTATTCATGTTTCAATACCTTGTTTGCTTTTTACATGATATTTTTCTTTCATTCCTTGGTCGGATTTTTCAATTGATTTTGTGATAAATTGTAGGTGGTGTTACATTTTTTAGAAAAGCATGATTATTGAATTGGTAAAGAAAAATGACAATAAAGAGTTTGGTAGACAAACAATTAAGACATGAATGCGAATAATATGCATTTCATTTTGTTGAATAAGGTAGTAAGTTCATATTCTTAATTCATTAGAAGTTTTTGATGAGAAATGTTTTCAATTTGTTTAAACATCAGCCTCTATGATTAGGTAATTGTTCGTTTTCAAATTCTTAATTGTTTTTTTGATTTGCAGAGCTTAAAAAGAAAAAGCTTTATGATATAAGAGCAGGATTGAATGATGCAGAAGCTTTGGTTCCTTGTTTATTGCCTATTTTGGATACTCATTTTTAGTCTTTCCTTTCTTTGGGTATTCAACTTGATGTTGCTTTTTTCGTTTCTCAAATTCAAAAAGTGGACCTTGTGGCAAGAAATTTTAGCCAAATGTTAAGGCTATGCTTCTTGCTAAGGTAAGGGAATATAAATAAGATTTTAACAATTTAAAAAGTGAAGTTAAAAGGATTACATCTAGCAATTTAAATCCTGCTACTCGAGATGAGTTGTTAAAGTTTGAAATATATTGAAGGTTTTTTTTGAAATAATGTAATTGTATTTATAATCTAAAAATACTTGAACTTAGTAAGTTAAATGATGGGTTTGCTTATATCATTGTAATTTCACTAAATCTAGAAAGGCGAGAAAGCTCTCATGCCCAAAATATTCATTGGGTATTAATCTAGCTTACGAAATTAAGTTATTGAACTGAAGAACTAATTATGTTTGTCTTCGTTTCAGTTTTGCTATTCTTCTCACTTGATATGACAATAATATATATTGTATAAGTGAATATGTGTGATTTATTAATTCAAATCTCTAGTTATTACAATATCATGTAATTTGACTAAAATAAGGCAAAAAAATGGAGAATAAGAATAGCATTTTTCATAAAATTAATATGAGAAATGTTAACTGATGTCGTTTGGTGCAGTGCTATAGGAGGTGCTCTTCACACTACGTACAATATTGCACTTTTGGTTGAGCTCATTTTTTCACTTGCTTATATGATTTATTTTTCAAACCTTTATTCATTTTAACCTTAATTATCATAGACATTCAAGATTATCATGTAAAAAAGAAAAAGAAAAGAAAGTTTTGGGGGCATGCTTTAATTAAACTTTTTTGGTAAATGCATGTAATAATGTGGGATATAGGATGCTTTATCTAATTTGGGGTTTACAATTTGTTTTTTTGTTTTACAGATCCATCATTGAAAGTGGGTAATGTCTCATGTCTACTAACCCTGTAGTTTCACTAGTATAGTAATGTTTTGAAATTTTGTGAATTTTATCACGACAATCACTAGAAGGATTTTATGAATTTCATGCACTAAGATAAGAAAGTACTTTGCTTTTTTGTTTTCTATTAATTTCTCCTAGCACATAATAAATTCCTCAATGTGTAAATTTGTAAAGTAATATAGACTTTTAGCATGCATGTTATAAGTCATGATGCTGGTGTTTTAATTAGATTTTATGTATTGTTTTTCAAATCAATTACTTCCCTCAAGGTATGATCCTGTTCATCATGCTAAGTGGTTTCCTATCCCTTACGCTATTTGCATTGGAAAGAGTAAGACAATCAGTTCTTATTATTGTCTTCTTCCATCTAATTTTCAAAGTGTTTATAATTTCAACCAAGTTTAGCAATGCAATTCATGTTTATTCAATTGCATGAGTTTATATGTATGTTTGTTTTAGCGTAATCCAATTCTACATAACCATTTGCTTGATTTTGATGTTTAAATTTTGATATAAAAGCTGAGGAGCATTTAAAGTAATAATTAATTTCTTTTAATCCAATAAGCTATAGCAAAATAGTATGTTTGTTTGATTTCTAGGGATAGGGAAAGTGCAAGATGATATTTGCTCCTTTTCTTTTTGGTTTCTACTAACTTTTCAAACTTTGTCATATGTTGTAGTCTTTTTAACTTTTAGCATTCAGCTTCTAGAATTAACTATAAATTATAATATTTTGGTTGGTGAGACTAATATTTTTGGTTGACACAATGCATTATTGAAACGAAAAACAACTTCAAACAGACAAGCAAGATATGTCAATCGTAGGCACCAAACAGATATCACTGGATTCTCTATTATTTTTAAATTAAAATAATAGATAAATAACAAATATCATTGATTCTCTCAAGTCTGTCACATAATTGGGCTTTATGCCTTTGTTAGAAGAAAAATGGTCTATCTAACATTATAGTAATTATATGTCAATAAAACTTTATATTATCTCATCTATGACATGCTTTTGAAAGAGAATATCTAATGCATTATTGCATGTTTTAGGGTTTAGGGTAAATATATTAATACATTATCTCATAATTATATTGATTTTTATTTATATCTTTAATGATAACAGCATCGTAGCATAGCGGGTATAACCCCTAGTATGTATTATACATATCACATTCTCACACGTGCACATACACGTGATTCTCAACACTTTAGCTTTGACCTTAATTTCTTACATTAGTTATTAGGCCTTAGCATATCATTCCTTATTCTTATTTATAACTTTTTGCCTCGTGAATCAATTTTGGAAGTGACCACCACCTTTATCTGTTCTTATCGATGTCATGTGGCGTCGGTGATCACTTTTGCAATAGCATAACCTGCGACGAAGCCTACTGCACCTACAGGTCCAGTTGCTATTAGAAGAGGAACTCCAACTCCAAGAGGAACTCCAATTTTGGTCACGAGCTCAGGACTTGTTGCTGAGCCTGTTTTGCAGTACACAGCAAAGTGCTCGCAATTTCTTTTTAAGAGGCGATAGGGGCCAAAGTCATTCCTTTCCAGGAAATCAGTGGCTGTCTTAACAACTTCATCGGCTGCCTTGGAGCAACAATGTGACTTAACGTATACTGAGTGCCCGTCACAGAAACAATCGAGGCAGGTTTTGATGACTCGTGTAATGATGTCTGGCTTGTATCCACATTTGGGGCATGGAGCTGAAGACCCTCTATGCTTTGTTTTGGAAGGTGGCATGAGGTGAATGACCATGCCATCGCCCACATATATTCCTGGTGTCAAAAATAGCCAAATTATGACTTACTCAGTTATTATGATAGATCATCTCGATCAATAAAATCCCTTAACCATACATCATGAAAAGAAAAAAAGAAAAAGAAAAGCAAACCATGATGATTGTATAAGGAACTTCCACTCCTGTCGCAGTAGATGTGATCTCCTGGTTGGAGCGAACTCTTTGACTGTCCCATTTTTTTAAACTGTATTTCAAATCCTTTAGTTGAAGTTGTCTTCTTTGCAAAAAACTCGACGAATTTATAGTAGATGTGTCCAGGAGAATCCAAGCAACGTGCAATCGAGAATCAAATTAATAAAGAAAAATACCTATGCTCTAAAACTTAAAAAAGTAGGTTCTTATGCGAGACAATATTGTACATAATTACTGTCCATTACTGGTGCGGAATTTCACACACGTAATGTGAATGCTTGAAATGTTTAGTTGCTTTAGCATAACTTTTAAATCAAATGAAAATGTGTTATATTTATATTTACGAGCCTCTTATTAATTAGCAACTAGAATGTTAACCCGGCTTCGTGTGGGATTTTTTTGCAAATATTTATAATTTTTTTGAATTAAAAATAAAAAATGAATGGCTTATTCAAAATGTATTATAAATAATAATAGTAATAAAGAATTAAAAGATATTTGATTTAAAGTATTATTTTTTCAGTTTTTATCCGTGTGTTACCATGAGAGTAAATTTTTTTATTCAATAAATTTTATTTTTAGAAATATTTAATTTTTGTATATCTAAATATATACTAATTAATATAATCATATTTATTAATTATAAAAATTAGATATATTAAAATATTTGTTCATAAACTATATAATATAAACGTATTTGAAGTGCAATAGATAAATTGATATCCATTTCCTTAGTTATTAAATGTTTATATTTTATTATGTGACTTAACATTTAATATTAAATTAACAAAATTTATTTTTTAAATTTTATTATTCTTTGTTTTTGAAAAAATTATTTAATTCACAATGTTATTTTCTTTTTTATCAATAATAATTTTATTTTCTTAAAAGCTTATTTATCTTTATTTTTTAAATAATTCCATAATTTTAATTTTTGCACAAAATAAAAATAAAATAAAATAAAATAAAAAGAATATATTACGTAATTATAAATGAATTAACCCAATTTAATGAACCCAAAACAATTTTAATTAGACTTGAGATTTGGATGTAATTTTATAAATCCAACCACTTTCTCTTTAGGCCAAAAAACCCACCTCTGTTTTCTTTCTTTACATTTCTTCCTACTTGTTCTTTAAACTCACCGATTTAAACACCTAAATCTATACTAAAAAAACTAACCCTAATTCATTTTCTCCTTTTCTTCATTCTCTCTATCGCCACTTTCATTCTCTTTAAAAAATCCATTTTTGATTTCTTTTGCCGTTCCCATTATCCGTGCCTAAATTCATCACATGCTTATTTCTCCTTCTTAAAAGCATCCTCTGACTTCATCCTTCCTCTTCCATCAAAGTTTTCTTTTGAGTTTTAATTAGCAACCCACTTTCTTCTTTTTTTTTTAAAAAAACTAAACCCCTCAAGGAAACCCAAAAAGCTCCTCTAAATGTCTCAAAAGTTTCAACAATCTTATTCTTTTCTAGTGTTAGATTTAAAAAAAAAAAAGAAATTGAAAAATGCAAATCTATTTTTTTAATAAAATCTCAGATTTAAAGTTCTTTTTTTTTTTATAATGGCTCGTACTGGTTTATGGGTAATTTTTTGCAGGAGAAAATTTTTCTAAAAAACAAAAGTTCAGATTTTGTGATTTTTTAAACAAATATTGTTATTTTGGTGGATTTTTAAACAATTATTGCTCTTGAGGTAGCTTTGGTATAAATGGTAATTGAGATCTTTATATTGAACTTACACTTGTTTCATCACAAAGGGATATACATCATTTGAAAAAGAAAATTTGTCCTATAATTTAAATAAAAAATTTAGAATAATATAACATTGAAATATAATAAAAAACTATATGAAACTCATTTGAATTTATTTAACTATATGAGCCATTAAATGCCATATTTTTACCTTTATTTGCAGATAACATGTCCCTTTATTTATGCCTTTCTCAATGTAATATGAAAAATATAAATCAACAAACACTTTATCATATCAAATTTTGTATTCATAAAAAAAATTTAAATATATGTATATGTAACATACCTTTGAGAAGATCTACATTGTTTTAATATCATTTTGAGAAAAATTTTTCAACTAGTGACTTGAAAAGGTGCATTTTGCCGAACGTAATTTGTTACTTCTGCCTTGAAGAGTTTGGCACCCTTACCACATACTTTATAGTATGGAATAGCGTTAGCCTTGAATTGATTCTTATTTTGAAATGACAAAATATTAAGCTAAATAAGCTTGATCAAAATTTTAAAAAAGATTTATTTAGTACATGTTCTTAACTTTTATATTTTGGTACTAAATAAATAATAAGATTTTCAAAGTTTAAACAAACCTTTTTTTTATGTTTTCTTATTTCTCAAATCAAAACTACTTTTAAACATTATTTATTTGAGCTTAAATGAAAGTTTAATTGTTGTTTTTAGAGTGAACTTATTCATTTTGGACTCAATACAATTTTGATAATATTGGTTTTTAGGAATAGATTAACTTAAGAAAGTTGTTTTACAATAACAAAGTTTTTCAACATTGAACTTGTTTTATTTTTTTTGTATTAATTCATAAATCTTTAATATTTGAATTTTATATGATTGAAAAGCTCTTTGAGTATACTTTCTAATGGATTAAACAAAATCTAAATCTAAATTTTTTAAGAAAAGATTTTAAATTTTTACTAGACACTTTGCAATTATCTAAAAACTGCATAAAGGGTAGTTTTGAAATTCACTATAATTTGTGTACAATGAATTAAGTGATGAATTTTATATGGATAGAAAGCCTTTTCTAAATCTTTAAACGGTTTTTAATTTGGAATTGTATAACTCAAGATATGATCAAATTAATGAGTAAAGTACAAAGCAGAAGACAATCACCTAGCTTGATCGAATCGATCCCCTCTCTGTAGGGATCGATTGGCTAGGGTTTTAAAGTGACTCGATTGATCCCCTTTAAAGGATTGATCCATTTTTTATATTAAAAAATTGTTAGGTTAAAAACTTATGGAAGGAATTGATCCCCCTTCATAGGGGATCGATCATTTAGGTAAAAGATTGATCAAGTCCCTTACCTGATCGATCAAATTTGCATAGAAATGTGCTTAACAACTAGTTTTTCAAGCTTCTAATGAGCATTTCTTTTTTAAAACCATCCCCAACAGCTATTTATTCAATTTTTCTATAAATTGGGTATTTTAACACACTAAGAAGATTGATAAATCAAGAGAGTAAGAACTAACAAGCTATATTTTTATTCTCTCAAAGAATCAAGAGTTGTTAGAGCTTAAAAATTCATATCTTTTGTATTTATTGTATCTAAATCATATTTGTTGTTCATTCATTATTTCCTTATACTTAAACTTGGCAAACATGTAGCCTTTGAGATGTATTTTAAGTTTGCATTTCTATTAAGTGATTTTATAATCAAGAGGTGAGGTATCATCTTGAATTTGTGAGATTGAAAGATTGCTACTTAGCCTAAAAAGTAGAGAATGTTAGGTTACTATCTAAGCCTTGAAAAAAGATAAAGTTGTAATTTTAATTCAAGAATAGTGGATTGAAGCCTTGGTGTAGACAACTAAGAAGAGATGATGTAGATGCCTTATGTAAAAGGACTGAAACTCTACAAATCCTTATGTTTGATTTCTCTATTCCTATCTTTTTATTTTACATTTGGTTTAAGATTATCAATTTATTGTTATTTGCACTATATTTTGATATTAATCTTAATTTTTCATTCAATTATATTAAAATCATTATTTTGGAAGAATTTGGAGAAATCCAATTCACCTTCCTTTTAGATTACCAACTTACCTAAAAAGCTAACAAATAGGAAATTGGATATCAAGATTATTACCTTTCATTCTCATTTTGGCTAGTTTTGTATTTTTGGTTGGTCCTCTTCCTCTTTTATTAGAAGTTCCATTCCCTATTAAAAAAGTTTACAATTAGAAAGCATATAACTTAATATACGGTCATATATATCACTCAACTTACTTAAAGCATTGTTATATATATATATATGTTTGAAATCACATTATCTGTGAAAGCAACAACTTGTCATTCTAGACTTATCTCGGTATTTGAATTCTCAAGTAAAGTATTAGGTAAGTAATTAGACATATAGGCAACTTGAGACTTATTTGTAGTATGAAAGTATCATGTTGTGCATCACTTGAATTTACAAAAAGACTTATGTTGTAAAATATTAACCATTTTATTCCTAAAAGCTAATAAATATTTCAATTAGAATACATAATCATAATTTATAAAATTAAAAAAAATCAATTATATCAAAAAATTTTGAATTAAAAAAATTAATTATACTCTAAAAAAATCAATTATCTAAATCAAAATAAAATTAAAATATAAATATTCTAATCATATTAAGGACAATATTTAAAATACAAAAATTTATCTCAAACCAAAGAACAAATAAGCATACCAAAAATCTTGAGAACGAACTTGACAAACTTGAAAATAGACTGGACAGACTTGGTGCCTAAGTCTATTTTATTTTATAATATTTATCTTTTGTTTATTGTATCAATAGGTAAAATATTACCGCCTAAACCTCGATAAAATTTGGTCCTCCCCCAATTTTTAGGCTGCAAATTAAGGCTGGGTTCTGACACCCCAATTTTTCTTATACCATAAATTTTGACTTTTAAATGGTGTAATCTGACAAGTTAATTGTAGGAAATTTTTAGGCCGCAAATTTTAGTGACCATTCACTGAAAAGTTACGAAATAAGTCACAAAAAATGGCGTCAATTGTAATGAAAAGCTACAAAATAATAGCAAAAAAATGGCGTCAATTATAGGTAACTCTTTTTTTTTCATCATTAAATGGTGTAATCTGACACCTCAGTATTTTATTACAATACAATAATTTATTACATAAAAAATAAAAAAACAATATAATAGTTATTACATCCAACACAATAGTTTATTATAAAATTAATTGACTTAAACATTAAAACCAGTTGACTTGATAATACAATATATAAGTCAATTAGTTTTATTTCAAACAATTTTTTGAATTTTTATTACATAAAAATTAAATACAATACTAAATACAATAAATATTAATATATTTATTAATTAAATATTATTTTTATATTATATCTTTTATTCTTATATTTAAAATTAAATGCATTACATATTAAATAATGATATTTGATAATATTAGAAATCTTTATAACTTTCATTTGACTTTGAATTTGTTTTTTTTTTTTAAATTTTATATATTGACATGATGATACTTAATTTTTATAATTATTCAAACATTTATTATTATTATTATTATTATTATTTAAACAATCTGTTAAACCTGTTTGTTATTACTATTGATATTAATTAATTAATTAAACAAATCACAAAAATTAACAATAATGTTATTTTTATGAACAAAAACTACTAATAAAAATTATATACCTACATGTCACAATATCTATTTTAAATATTTTTATTGATTATAAATCTTTATTTTTTATATTTTTTAATATTGTATTAAATTTTTGTTATGTTTTGCAAATATATATTAATATGCTAACAATAGTGATGAATTTTTAGTATTAATAGTTTGAATATACTTATATTTAAAAATATTTTACAGTTGTTATTTCAATAAAAAGTAAATTTAATAATGCATAAATTGTTATTGCAATAAAAAATCAATACCTTAAATTTGTTAATATAAATTGTAGCAAATAAATTTCTAGTCATTATAATTTTTTCAATAGTGACAATTTCAATTGTGACTGATAAATTTGTAATTATAATGACATATAGTTGATAGTAATATGTTATGTTTAATGGTGACAAAAATTTTTGATACAAAAACTCAAGTATTATGTGACAAATTATTTTTTATCATAATAATGTATAATAGTAGTGACCACTTTATATATCATCACTAGTACATTACTTCTTGCCAAAAATAATTTGCCACCAATTTATTCACTTTATCGTGACAATTCTATAGTGACAAAAAATTTTGTGTCACAAGAACATCTTTATAACGACGATTTAATTGTGAAATAGTTTAAACCATCATAATTACTATTATATTAATGACCGAATAATAATACGTCATAATTACTTATTACAATAGTGTCATAGGAAAATTTTGTCATAAAAAATCTAATATTTGTAACAAAATAGGTCACAGTTACAATAAATCGTCACTAAAAATTTTAATTGTTGTAGTGTCAATTTCATTTCGTAAATATTTCATAGGTATGTATTTGGTGGGAATTGGTGTGGAATTATGTAAAAAATTTTGTCAAAAAAAAAAAAGAAGGGGTTGTTTATCAACGAAATTTTCATCAATAATCCATTGGAAAGTTGTTTAAATTTCAAAACCCCAAATCCTTGAATCATTGTATCCCTAAATTTCAATCTTTCAATCCCTAAACTTTCTCTCTCTCTCTCTCTCTCTTTCTACCTCTCTTACTGCACAAACCCTTTCTTTAACCATTTTCTATTGTCAACGATGCTTTCCACCATTGATGCTTAGTGTCCACCATTTGCTCCTTCCTCATTGTCCATCCTCGACTCCATTAGTGAGCTATCGGTTTCCACGCTCTTCATCGATTCTATCAGCCCTTTCTTTCTTTTACTAATCTCCACGTTGTTGGTCGACCTCATCTCTGTTACTCCACCTTGGTTGAGCTTGTTTCCTCTGTTTCTATTCAAAGAAGTTATAGTTAAAGATTCATTGTTTATGTTAAAGTTAAAGATTCGTTGTACAATGTTAAAGTTAAAAATTCATTGTTTATTTTTCTTTTATTTTTTGTATCGATAATTTTGAAAAATAGATGAATTTTCTAATTTAATGTTTGCGTTTTAGAATTTATTGTACAATGTTTTAGAATTGTGGAATTTTTTGTATAGTGTTTTGGAATTTTTTATTTTTTTTATAGTGTTTTAAAATTTTGGAATTGAAAGGAACACATTCATTGAATTCTATATGTATTTTTAGCTTTGATTTACTATAGGGTGGTTGATTGGAATTTTTTGTTTGTTAGATCGTAGATAATGTCAAATTTAAGACTCTAAAATATAAATATTAAATTACGTTTATGTAGCACTGAAGGGAGCATTAATGTTTCTATTTTTTTTCTTTTTTTCCATTATTTCTTTATGAATATGTGTTTTAAATGTGGGTGTATATGTGTGTATATTCTATAATGAATATGCTTTTTATTTCTTTTTCATGATATTAACTTTTATTATTTTCATTCCATTAACTTTGAAAGTAGAACAAGCTCTATACGTAGAAGTGGTTCAGAAAAAATCTCTTGCAACACCTTAAACTGCACTGAGAAGCCTAATATCTGAAGGATTTTTCAGTCATTGAAACCAAAAATATATTACTGTGAAGGTGTTATTTTGAAGCATGCATGATGAAATTTGTAAACTTTTTGTGCCATTGAAGGACTATTTGTTAAAGTAGAGCAATAATTACCTTATCTTCTCATTTAGATAATTTTGTTTAGTACAACAATACTTGCTTTAGTACAATAATAATTTCTCATATGGTTAACCAATAAAAATGTTAAACACTTTATAAGACTTTAATTGCTTATATTTCAATTTAAGATATTAAGAGTTATATTTTTTGGACCTTTATGATGATTTAATTAGTGTTGAAAAAATGGATAAAGATTGCTCTTGGATGTATTCTCTTTTAGATATAAATGAATTAATTAGTCAAAACTTCTGCGATGGTGTGGATGAATTTATTGGATATACTTATTCTCAACTATACTTTGCAAGTAATGAAAAATTAGGTGTCTTTGTATCCAATGTGAGAATAAAAGGTTTTTAAAAATGGATGTTGTGTGTAATCAGCTTTATTATAAAGGATTTACTTTTGGTTATATAAGTTAGGTCTCACATAGAGAATTAGAAGATCCAAGTGCAAACGCAACTAGCATTTATTCTTTCTTAAATTATATAGATGAACCATTGTGGTCAGGCTATACAAAGCACAAATCCTTTCTGTTATTTCATAATTTTTAAATTGTAAATTAAAGTTTAACATAAATTAGTCATATTTTGATTGTTTGATGAGCATAGTGAAGGATATGTTACCAATGGATGATAAATTACTCGAAAACTTCTCTAAAATGAAAAAAAAAAAAGATGATAAAACTTAGACTTGGTTATAAGAAAATTCATGTATGCGAAAACAATTGCATGTTATTTTATAAGAAAGCAACAAATTTTATATATTGTTCAGTATGTAGTTATTCTTGATATATAAAGAGTAAGTTTGTTGGTGAGATGAAAAAATAAATTTCTTATAAAATCTTACATTATATGTCACTGATACCGAAACTTTAAAAACTTTATATGTAAACTAAAACTATTGAATATATGACATGGCATGCATATAACCAAAGTCATAATGGTGTGTTTCCACATCCTATTGATAGTGAAGCATGAAAACATTTCAATTGCAGCCATGAATTATTTGCACTTGAACATTGAAATATAAGATTAAGATTATGTGTGGATGGTTTTTGTCCATTTGGTCCAAGTGCAAAACCATACTTTTATTGGTTAATAATGATAATGGTATACAATTTGCCACCATGGTTATTTATGAAGCAAAAATATATCTTATTGATTATGGTCATTCCAAGAAAAAATAGTCCAAATCAAAATATAAATGTTTCTTGAAACCCTTAATAGATGAGTTAAAACTATTGTGGTCAAATAGTGTTATGACTTATGATGCTTATAAAAAATAAAATTTTCGTTTAAAGATAACTCTTTTATGGACAATTAATAATTTTTCTACATATGGTATATTGTTTGGTTGGAGCACTCATGAAAACTTATCATGTTTTTATTGCATGGGACAAGGAAAGTCATTTCGATTGGCTCATGGTAAAAACCCTTACCTTTTTCTATTGTCATGTTGGTTTTTGCCTCTTGATCATTTTTTTCGAAGGCAAAGAGATAAATTTCAAAAACTAAAATGAGCATGACACCCTTTTTATTCTATTATCAAGTCAAGAAATTTTAACCTGGTTAAATAGCTTACCTGATATCACATTTGGCATAAAATGTAATGATAAGAAGTTAGATAATTTTAAGAAAAGTTATAATTGGGTGAAAAAAAGTATATTTTAGGAGTTGCCCTTTTGGCATACCAATCTTATTCGGCACAATCTTAATGTGATCTATATTAAGCATAATGACTTTGGCAATATATTTAACATAATGACGAATGTTAAGGGTAAAACTAAAGACAATATAAAAGGTTAAACTAGATCTTAAGGTGTATTGCAAGTAACCCAAGTTGAAATTGGTTGAAATAAATGGGAAAGTTTGCATGCATAAAACTTTTTATAGATTAAACAAAAAGTAGAAAATAGATGTTTGTGCATGGGTTAAACAATTAAGACTTCTTGACAGTTTTGCATCTAACATAGCTTGGTGCATAAACATGGTTATTTGCAAATTTTATGGGATGAAAAGTCATGACTATTATGTTTTCATGCAACAATTGCTCCCAATTGCTTTTCGTGATTTGGTGCCTTGCTCTATCTATCTCATTTTTTTTAGAGATCTATGTTTTACTGAAATACATGTAGATTATATGAAAAGGTTGGAAAAAATATTGTGAAAACAATCTATGAATTAGAAAAGATTTTTCCTCTAGATTTATTTAATTTTATCGAGTAGTTGCCAATTCGCTTGCCTAACGAGACAAAAAATGGTGGACCTGTTCAATATCGATGGATCTATCAATTTGAACGACAATATATTTAAGTTGTTAAACATTAATGATGATAAATTTAATTTTTCTTTAATAACATTTATGTTATACTATGATAATGACTATGTTTCTTTATCATCTTAAGAAAAAATGCACTAATTAAACATTTGTTGAAGCATCTATATATGATGCATATTTTATCGGAGAGATATCTATTTTTTGCTCATTCTGTTTTGATCCAAATATATTAACAAGATTGAATCGAGTTTCATATAATGATGATGGGTAGGATCGATAAGAGGTGATTCACGTATCGAGTCATCATTAGCATTGATTCAGTATGATCCACCATACAAGTCATCTTCAACATCAATGATGGATGATCCACTGATGGAGCAAGACATCAATCCATCATTCGCCAATGAACCATCACTTAGAAAAAAGAAGAGATGACAATAAGATAGAGGACTAAGAGGCAAATAAAGGCTTACCAACTCTTATAGATCTAGACAAGTGGGTGTGGATTACTCTGTTAGGAGATAGGTATAACATAATTTTTACTTATTGTTATTTGATTTTTAAACAATTCTTATAGTTTAACTAATCTTACTAACAAATGGATGTTGGTAGTTGTTTTGAGTAATTGTTGGTTAACCCAATAATTTCAAGCATAATTCAAGGGAATTTTACTAATTCTTGGCCCAATTAGGATAAAGTTCCTACACCAATGAAATCTTTGATGTATGATAAATTTAAGGTAGTAATTGGATATCTATTTTTTTGTATATATTTTTAGTTGATTTGAACGAAAAGTTCAAATTATTATCAATGATTTAATGTATTCCTATTTACTATGTTAGGAAAAATATCTGTTGGCTGAGTCAGATAATGCTCTTGTTCAATGGGCATGGAATAATATTTTTAAGAATTGATTGAAAGACTTATTGTCGGACGAGAGGAAATTGATGATGAAAGAGTGTAGAACTGATAACATCATTCACTGCAGAGGGGTAGAGCGGAGGTGGATCATAGCTTTAATTTGAAATGCTCTTATTAAGTATGTATGGAGAACTTTAAAATGGCAAAACATCTCCATCAAAGCCAAACAAAATCATATAACACAAAAAGAATGACGTATTACGAAGCACACTGGCGATTCGATTGCATTTCCTATTCATAAAAAAAAATAGTATGATATTTTTTTATGAGTTATTTTTATTATTAAATGTCAATTTTATATAAATTGCATTATTACATGTATCATTAAATATGTGTCTAAACGAATGTAGTTACTTGACTTGTAATGAGAACCATATTTATAGAAATTTTCAATTGCACCTTCAGATGTTCAAAAAGACGTGGTGATTTCATTGATAACAAGTTCAAAGTTGTCAGTACATGTGACTTTCTAATGACTTTGTGAATACTTTCAAATTGCCACCTTGCTTTATTGAAATAGATAATATATTGTGTTTTGAGATGCAAAAAAGATTATAAGAGGTGAAAAGTATTGTGTATGTTGCTTTATAATTCTGATTATGTATTGTAATTGTGGATGAATTATTTTTATAGTAATTCAAAGCAATAAATTTGTAGGAACTTCTTTATTGAAGTAGATAGTATATTACGTATATTGGGATAAAATCACATTGGTGAAAAGTGAAACTATTGCATATTTTGCTTTGTAATTATAATTGTGTATTGTGATTATTGATGAACTATCTTTATAGTAATTGAAACTCTAAACATTGTAGGAAATTTATATTGAACTGGATAATGTTTTGTTTGTATTAAGATGCAATGATTTTGTGAAATGTGAAAACTATTGCATATTTTTCTTTGTAATTTTGTTTGTGTATTGTGATTTTTGATGAACCATTTTTATATATAGTAATTGAAAGCCTAAAAATGGTAAAAAATTCAATATTGAATTAGATAGTGTTTTATGCGTATTGAGATGCAATGACTTTATGAAAGGTGAAAACTGTCATGTATTTAATAATCAAATCTTGACTTTGTGAATAGTTTGTATATTTATTGAACTACATAGTTAAAATGGAATGATAATTGTTTTAAACTTTTTTTAGAAAACTATACTATTGCATTATCTTAGAAATATGGTGAAGACTCTTCTAATTATCTAGATTTTAATCCACACGTATGGATTGAACTTATTGAAAGGGTTAAACCTACGCGCACTCATGTATATGGCTTTGGATCTACAAATAGATCTAATAAATTACTTTACTCAAGTCAATCCATTGCTGCAGCAACAATGTCTCACTCAGCTTATGGTTTGTCATTTGTGCCTCCTTAGCCTCCCCAGCCTCAAATACAAGCACAAATTGATGAGTTAAAAACTGAGCTAAAGGATAGGCTTAGGTCTTTCATGGATCAAATGATGCAATTGATGGGATCTAGACAATTTTTACCAACACAACTTGATGATGACAACGAAGATTTTGAATTATGAAATGCAACAACACAATGACATCTTTTTCAAGACTTGTACGATGGATTTATGGATCTCAGTACTATATTTTATGGATGTTATGGATGTTAACTTTATAATTTGGATTGTTTTAGAATTTCTGTAGATATAAACATTATGATGTTGATTTGATTTTTTAATTAATAATAATAGACAAATAATAGATTTTTAAAATAATTACACATGTTTTATTTTTAATTGATAGGCTTCTTAAATAATTATAAATTAAATTAATCAAATTATCAATGAAATTATAATTTTATCGATGGATTTTACCTGCAGAATACCGACACTTATTGACGAATTGTCGATACAATTACCGATAGAATTATTACCAACAAAATTTACCGATGAAAAATTCTGTCAGTAAATATCGATGGAATTTTAAATTTTCGATAAATTACTATTACCAACTTGTTTACTATTGATGGAATTTTCCATTAATAAATGTATTATCGATGACAAATTCAATCGATAAAAGCCTTTTTTCTAATAGTGATGAATAGCTCTAAATTTAAATTCAATATCCTAAAAAACACATATAAACTTAGTTTTATATATACTAGTTTGATGTTAATTAGTATAGTTTTATATATATTAGTTTGATATTAATTAGTATATTTCTCATATACAATTTGATGGCAACCTAGTCCAAATAGACAACTCAGCATTTAAAATTTTCTATTCTTGAAAGGTTCAACAGAAAACGGGTTGAATCGGATTAAGCCAGACTCAATTCCTTGCCTAATGGTTTGATCCATTAATATTTCATATATTTTTAAAATTAACTTTAAATAAAAATATTATTTCATTAATCAAATAGTAATTCGGGCCAAACTCGAACTTCAAAATCTATGTGCAAAACTGGATTCGTGAACAAATTTATGTTCAAGTTACATGTTATGGGTTACGGTAGGCATTTGGCTAGAACAAGAAATTTTGAAAGCACAAAAAAAAAAAAAGAAATAAAAAGGGAAACATTTAAACTAAAGGGTAATTTTCTAATTTTTGAGCTTGTCTGAAATGTTTCTAAAAGATTATAATACATATGAAGAAAGAATAACTTTCAAATTTAAAAAAAAAAAAATCAAAGAATCACAAGATTTGTTTAAAATTCTATTTAAAATTCCAAAAAATGAGTCCCAAAATCTGTTTAAAATTCCAACCCATTTTCAAAAGAGAAAAAAGAATATATTTCTTTTCAAATTTTGTGAAAATTAATGTGAACACTAAAAAGCTATATTGATTCAAAGAAGATTGAAACTCAATAAAGCAAAAACATAGTACACTATTATTAAAGAAAAAGGTTCTTAGCTTTAGAAAGAGTAATGTTTATAAGATTATAAAAAGAAATCAGTACCTTTTATCTTTGATCACTGGTGTAATGATCATGATCTACAATTGGAGTTTGTGAATGCCAGCATATGCTAATTTACCTATAATTTCCACACCAAATTATTTGCGTAATCCAAATAGGTTTTTTAATTTGTTCTTAAGACTGAATATAACGTCCCATTAATCTCACACAGAAGTATATTCACTATAATATATAGGTAAAATTTTGAATTTATATGTATGAATTGTTTTTTAAATATAAAATTATGAAATTTTTAGATTAAAATAAATAATATCTGATAAATTGAGTATAAATCTTTATAATTGATATTAGATGCTAATTTATCCATATGAAATTTGTGAATGCTAATTTACTCATAATTTTTATGCCATATTATATACAATATGATAGGATTTGATTTGAATGATCAATCTAATGTGACCTATTACATTTTTTTAATGTGCTCTTAAGGCTGGAAATGATTATCAACATTTAATTAGAATTCATATCACATCTTTTCTTTTCATTTTTTTAATTAAGATACTTTAATTGAGATTATATAATATACTTAATCTTAAAAATATTTAAAGTTAATTTTTTTGATGACATATTATTGTGTAGTTCATTAATAGTATATAGTATTATACATTGATAATATATCAAATCTAAACCCATTTTAATTTAGCTAATTAAAATTACCAATATACTATATATATATATATATATATATATATAACCTTAAAAGAAGAATCGCTTTCACTATGAGTACAATCAAATATAATTTTCACAGTCCTCAAACCTTATTTGATTCCTTCTTATAGCAGCATACAAAGTATTCCCCACTCACAAAAGAGGGCTAGCTATATCTTTAATTTTTTCTTTCACTATGAGTACAATCAAATATATTTTTCATAGACCTCAAACCTTATCTGATTCCTTCTTTTAATAGAATGCAAAGTATTCCCCACTCACAAATGGTATATATAACGTGAAGTGCTAGCAATATCCTTAATTTTTTTTCTTTTTTTTTCCAAAACGACAAGAGGAAAAAAAAACAGCTTAAATATATTACTATTGGTTAAGCTTTTTTTTCCCTTTACAATAAAAATGATAATAAGGCAAATGGAGAATATTAATTAGGGTTTATATTTGATAAAATGTTAATGTATAAATTTTAGAACAAAATTATGAAGTTCTTTAAGTGAAGTTTGTGAAATTCTTTTCTAAAAATGATTTAATAAAAAATCAAAATTGATAAATTGATAAAATTTAATGTAAATATCAATAATATGTAGAAAAAAATTAAAAATGTTGTTTACAATTCAAAATTTATTGATATTTATTTAATGGTAAAAATTCTATTAACATTTTAACTAAAAATGTTTATCTAAAAAATATATAAAAGATTATCAAAGTTTTTTCAAAATTTGCATACTAGATCTATGTAACAAGATTTTTTTCAATCTATACATTTTGATTTTTGATTTTAAGTTTTATTTAATTATTTTTAATAGAAAATTTCACAAATTTTACTTAATAAACTTCATCTAAATCTTTTCTTAAATTATATATACTATTAATGAATAAAATGATATCATCTTATTAATGAAATAAATTAATTAATGTTACCTTATTAATGAATATATTTTTTAAAAATATTAATTTTTTATATATATTTTTAAAAATCATATTTATTTACTAATGAAGTGATATTTTTTAATTTATTAAATGTATATATTATATACACTTACAATATATCAAAATATAAACTCTATTTATTACTGCTTGATCTGGAGATCTTCAACTAGTTAGACAATAAAGGTCTTCCATGGCACATCTGGGTTGTTGGTGCGGTGGACTTCTTTTCCAATATTATAAGGCACAATTCCCAAAGAACAACTGATTGATTGCTCTTGGCCGTCCCCATCTTCCAAAAAACTGCAAAATCCTCACAATTGTTAAAAACAAAGTCTTCGGGGCCAAAGGATTTAGCTTGAACCCAACGATAGGCGTCCCTGACAACTTCGTCTGCAGGCTTGCTTGCGTAAATGCTGCAAGAGCCGCCCTTACGTCACAAATTATTGTCACTAATTTTATCTAACAGTAACGAATTTTATGACAATCGTTATGAATAAAAGATTTCAATGTATTGTAACGAAGCCTGTCACATTAACGAAAACAAAATCAAATAATAAATCAAATACATAAAAGATAATAATTTAACGTGATTCGATCTAATCAACTTACGTTTACAGATGAAAAATAAAATCCACTAGTTATATAAAATTACAAACATACATCAAATCATCAATTTTACTTAACAATCAATACTCATAAGACACTCTCAATCTCTTCTAGTTTTATGGAGTATTCTCAACCCAAACAAACACAAATCCAAACCTTTGTACACCCTTTCAACATAATCAAATACATACACATATGCTCTCATACATCATACTTATGAGACTTAATCTATTTATAACCATACAACCTTGATCTTTAAGAATCTTTCTCCTGTTAGAATTTTTCTTCTGTAAGTTAAACTTACATATTAAGAATCTCATTCTTTTTAGAATTTTTTTTTTGTAAGTCAAACTTATCTATTAAAAATTTTTTTCTCTTAGAATTCTTATTTTGCAAGTCTTTTTGTTCATCAAGTAATACTGACAAATTTTAAACTAATCTCAAACAAATCTCTTATGATATTTAAGTCAATATTCCCAATAGGCATTTGGCTAGAACAAAAAATTTTGAAAGCACAAAAAAAAAAATGAAAACAAAAAAGAAACATTTAAACTAAAGGGTATTTTTCTAATTTTTGAGCTTCTCTGAAATGTTTCTAAAAGATTATAATATGTATGAAGAAAGAATAACTTTCAAATTTAAAAAAAAAAAATCGAAGAATCACCAGATTTGTTTAAAATTCTGTTTAAAATTCCAAAAAATGAGTCCCAAAATCTGTTTAAAATTCCAACCCATCTTTCAAAAGAGAAAAAAGAATATATTTCTTTTCAAATTTTGTGAAAATTAATGTGAACACTAAAAAGCTATATTGATTCAAAGAAGATTGAAACTCAATAAAGCAAAAACATAGTACACTATTATTAAAGAAAAAGGTTCTTAGCTTTAGAAAGACTAATGTTTATAAGATTATAAAAAGAAATCAGTACCTTTTATCTTTGATCACTGGTGTAATGATCATGATCTACAATTGGAGTTTGTGAATGCCAGCATATGCTAATTTACCTATAATTTCCACACCAAATTATCTGCGTAATCCAAATAAGTTCTTCAGTTTGTTCTTAAGACTGAATATAACGTCCCATCAATCTCACACTGAAGTATATTCACTATAATATATAGGTGAAATTTTGAATTTATATGTATGAATTGTTTTTTAAATATAAAATTATGAAAATTTTAGATTAAAATAAACAATATCTGAAAAAATTGAGTATAAATCTCTATAATTGAGATTAGATGCTAATTTATCCATATGAAATTTGTGAATGCTAATTTACTCATAATTTCTACACCATATTATATGCAATATGATAGGATTTGATTTGATTGATCAATCTAATGTGACCTATTACGTTTTTTTAATGTGCTCTTAAGGCTGGAAATGATAATCAACATTTAATTAGAATTCATATCACATCTTTTCTTTTCATTTTTTTAATTAAGATATTTTAATTGAGATTATATTTGATGTATTATAAGTGTATAAATGCTATATATTATTAGTGAATCATACAATGATATTTTATTAAAAAATTAATTTTAAAATTTTTTAAATCTTAAAAATAATATTCTTAATCTTAAAAATATTTAAAATTAATTTTTTTGATGACATATTATTGTGTAGTTCATTAACAGTATATAGTATTATACATTGATAATATATCAAATCTAAACCTATTTCAATTTAGCTAATTAAAATTACCAATGTACTATATATATATATATATATTATATATATATATATATATAACCTTAAAAGAAGAATCGCTTTCACTATTGAGTACAATCAAATATAATTTTCACGGGCCTCAAACCTTATTTGATTCCTTCTTTTAGCAGCATACAAAGTATTCCCCACTCACAAAAGAGGGCTAGCTTGAACCCAACGATAGGCGTCCCTGACAACTTCGTCTGCAGGCTTGCTTGCGTAAATGCTGCAAGAGCCGCCCTTACGTCACAAATTATTGTCACTAATTTTATCTAACAGTAACGAATTTTATGACAATCGTTATGAATAAAAGATTTCAATGTATTGTAACGAAGCCTCTCACACTAACGGAAATAAAATCAAATAATAAATCAAACACATAAAAGATAATAATTTAACATGATTCGATTTAATCAACCTACGTATATGGATGAGAAATAAAATCCACTAGTTGTAGAGAATTACAAACATACATTAAATCATTGACTTCATTTAACAATCAATACTCATAAGACACTCTCAATCTCTTCTAATTTTATGGAATATTCTCAATCCAAACAAACACAAATCCAAACCTTTGTGCACCCTTTCAACATAATCAAATACATACCCATATACTCCCATACATCATACCTATGTAGACTCTCTCAGTCTTCTCTAATCTACTCACACTCATAAGACGTAGAGTCTTAATACTCTTATGAGGTGTTTATCTCACAAAACCCTACAACTCTCTTACATCTTTTTCTCATATCTAACCATGCAGAGACTTCATCTATTTATAACCATACAAACTTGCTCATTAAGAATCTCTCTCCTGTTAGAATTTTTTTTCTGTAAGTTAAACTTGCATATTAAGAATCCATTTCTTTTAGAATTCTTCTCTTGTAAATCAAACTTATTTATTAAAAATCTTCTTTCTCTTAGAATTTTTATTTTACAAGTTTTTTTGTCCATCAAGTAATACTGACAAATCTCAAACAAATCTCTTATGGGATTTGAGTCAATATTCCCAACAGGCATTTGGCTAGAACAAAAAATTTTGAAAGCACAAAAAAAAATGAAAACAAAAAGGAAACATTTAAACTAAAGGGTACTTTTCTAATTTTTGAGCTTGTCTGAAATGTTTCTAAAAGATTATAATACGTATGAAGAAAGAATAACTTTCAAATTAAAAAAAAAAATCAAAGAATCACTATATTTGTTTAAAATTCCAAAAAATGAGTCCCAAAATCTGTTTAAAATTCCAACCCATCTTTCAAAAGAGAAAAAAGAATATATTTCTTTTCAAATTTTGTGAAAATTAATGTGAACACTAAAAAGCTATTTTGATTCAAAGAAGATTGAAACTCAATAAAGCAAAAACATAGTACACTATTATTAAAGAAAAAGGTTTTTAGCTTTAGAAAGACTAATGTTTATAAGATTATAAAAAGAAATCAGTACCTTTTATCTTTGATCACTGGTGAAATGATCATGATCTACAATTAGAGTTTGTGAATGAGCATATGCTAATTTACTTATAATTTCCACACCAAATTATCTGCGTAATCCAAATAGGTTCTTTAATTTGTTCTTAAGACTGAATACAACGTCCCATCAATCTCACACTGAAGTATATTCACTATAATATATAGGTAAAATTTTGAATTTATATATATGAATTGTTTTTTAAATATAAAATTGTGAAATTTTTAGATTAAAATAAATAATATCTGATAAATTGAATATAAATCTCCATAATTGATATTAGATGTTAATTTATCCATATGAAATTTGTGAATGCTAATTTACTTATAATTTCTACGCCATATTATATGCAATATGATAGGATTTGATTTGAATGATCAATCTAATGTGACCTATTACGTCTTTTTAATGTGCTCTTAAGGCTGGAAATGATAATCAACATTTAATTAGAATTCATATCACATCTTTTCTTTTCATTTTTTAATTAAGATATTTTAATTGAGATTATATTTGATGTATTATAAGTGTATAAATGCTATATATTATTAGTGAATCATATAATGATATTTTATTAAAAAATTAATTTTAAAATTTTTTAAATCTTAAAAATAATATACTTTATCTTAAAAATATTTAAAATTAATTTTTTTGATGACATATTATTGTGTAATTCATTAACAGTATATAGTATTATACATTGATAATATATCAAATCTAAACTCATTTTAATTTAGCTAATTAAAATTACCAATATACTATATATATATATATATATATATAACCTTAAAAGAAGAATCGTTTTCACTATGAGTACAATCAAATATATTTTTCATAGACCTCAAACCTTATTTGATTCCTTCTTTTAGTAGCATACAAAGTATTCCCCACTCACAAATGGTATATATAACTTGAAGTGCTAGCAATATCTTTATTTATTTTTTTCCTTTTTTCCCAAGACGACAAGAGGAAAAAAAGCAGCTTAAAAATATTAGTACGTGTTAGGCTGTTTTTTTCCTTTACAATAAAAATGATAATAAGGAAAATGGAGAATATTTATTAGGGTGTATATTTGATATAATGTTAATATATAAATTTTAGAACAAAATTATGAAGTTCTTTAAGTGTAGTATGCGCAATTCTTTCCTAAAAATGATTTAATAAAAAATCAAAACTAATAGATTAATAGAATTTAATGTAAATATCAGTAATATGTAAAATAAAATAAAAATGTTATTTATAATTCAAATTTAATCGATATTTATTTAACGGTAAAATTTTACTAACATTTTAACTAAAAATGTCTATCTAAAAAATATATCAAAATTTATTAAATTTTTTTCAAATTTTACAAACTTGATCTTTATAACAAGATTTTTTCAATCTATAAATTTTGATTTTCAATTTTAGTTTTTATCTAATTGTTTCTAATAGAGAATTTCACAAATTTCACTTAATAAACTTTATTTAAATCTTTTCCAATATTATAAGGCACAATTCCCAGAAGAACAACAGATCGATTGCTCTTGGCCCTCCCCTTCTTACAATAAACTGCTAAATCCTCACAATTGTTAAAAACAAAGTCGTTGGGACCAAAGGATTTAGCTTGAACCCAACGAT